>NW_010729183.1:467037-528417 GCF_000365185.1 Nelumbo nucifera
GTTGGTCACTGTACAGTGGGTGGGGAGATCAGAAAATACTTTGTCAGATGTGTTAGCTAAGCAAGGGGTAAATAGGGAAGAATTGTTTTGGGCTCAGTTGTGRTTCTTDCTTTTCTTTCCTAGTTTACTTGTAAGATTCAAGGAGGGGCTGCAGCTCGCGCCTCTCCTTGGGATGTTGTATGAACTCACTCTAAATCTGCTTCTGATTTAATAAATTTATTATCATTCATAAAAAAAAAATATTTCTTTTGTATATGGTATATATTGTTGATTTTTGGTTCTTGATTAATTTTTAGTTTCTTGGCCTCATGAACCTTCAAAAAAAAATCTTCAATACTAATAGTTCAGTTCTTAGGCCTCGTTCTTTTTCCGGAAATGTTAACTGGGTAAGTGAGACAATTTACCAGAAGATCCCTAACTTTTGTGTGCAATCAGGGGCGTTTTAGTCTCACATAGTTTGACCAATTATCTTCCTCCATGGGTAAGTGATTTACCCACCTAGGGGAATAGTAAAACTAACTTTCCCGAGTAAGTTTCACAAAAATTTACCGAAGGGAAAGTTCACTTTCTGTAGGTCCAACACTTCCAGCAAAAGAATGTGGGGATGCTGGTCAAATTCCCTATTGACCCATTCCCCCCCCCAACTTACCAATAAATGAATGGGCCCTCAATCTTTTAACTTCCTGTTAGAAGCCTTATTTCCCTCTCGGTCAATATGTCATTCCAGGTCAATGGGTCAACCTGTGATGTCATAACAAAACATTCTCAAAAAATAAGATAAAAAAATTCGTAACCTGTTGAATGGGTCAGACAGGTCAATGATTTAATCGTCCAGGTCAATAGGTTGTTGACCAAGTTAACAGTTTTTTTGTAATATGGTGGGTTAGAGGTTGACCCAAACTGGAGCTGTGACCAGATCAGCAGGTCATTGATCTGCTGGCTGGGTGAAAAACAGGTTAAAACATTGCATTAATTTGACACCCTTGGATATCCTTTTTTTTTTCTCTCAGAACCCCTAAACATCATAGTTATACCGGATATTTTAAATAAAACACAGAGATCCTTTCTCAGTTTAAAACATTAATTATTTACTCCTAAAACACTATAACTTGTTGGCTAATTATTACTTCTGCAGTTTTGCTAAAAAGTAGAGCCTTCACATACTTCCCCAATGTCTGTCTTGCATCTACCCATACCCATATATTTATAGAGCCCTACTTATAACCATGTACAACAAATATGCCTGTAGTAGATAATCATTGGGGTCCACCAGGAAGATTCCTAATATTTTTTTAATGATAAGGGATCTATGTCTAGTGATGTGTGCAGTTAAGTAATAAATAGGAGTATAGGAGTGACAGTGGGTGGCCTGGCCCATCCCAGAGTAAGGACTTGGCTGAATGGCAAGTAAGGACTTGGCTGAATGGCATTTCTTTTTTCTTGTACTAAGGCCCATGATGACTTGGGCATGGCTGAAGGCCAGATCATGTATGGGCTGGGCCATGATATGCAGGCTCAATCATATGGATGTAATAGTATTATATATTTCACTTTGCTGCTTCTAACGACAGTTCAAGATGTAGCCTAATGGTTTATGTTCTACACTCCTACATACATATCTCAGTTTCAATTCTTCTCCTTAGAATTTTCATTTAAACTACCTTTCCTTTCATAGATATGGTATAAAATATATAAATAAATCAATATTATTAATAACTCAAATACTGAATATGTCTCATAAAAATGATATAGAATATAAGAATATTTACTTAAAATAATATAATAATAATATTAGATAAGTATTTATGGCCCAACAAATGGGCTTGCATCTTGGGCCAACCCCATATCCTATCCAATGTTTTAAAGCGGGGAGATATGATATTAGGTGTTCCACTACCTAGAGGTGTGAGGGGTATTTAAGAACACAAGACACATAAGCCTTCTAAGGAGGAAGGACATGGGAGGAGGAATAAGAAGCAGAAGACAAAGATCTTAAAATTTTATTATAATGAAATTTTTATTACAATATTACAAATTTACAATAAACAAACTTGGAGGGTTTTCATCCTCTATATTATGTCAGTATATAATGGGAATTGATAACGTGGTTCTACAATAGAGATGTAAAGGAGTCTTTGTGAAAGGAAGACAGATAGCTCATCAAATTTTAATAGAAAATGAAAGTGTGGAGGATTTCAAGAAGTCTGGGAAGAAATGAGTTGTATGAGTCGTTTGCAAACTTGATTTAGAAAAAGCTTATGATTTGATGGATTGGTCTTCTCTTCTTGAGGTGATGGTGAGCTTTGGTTTTGGAGACAGATGATGCAAATGGATGATGGGGTGTGTTAGAACTTGTCATTATTCTATCTTGGTAAATGGGACAATGGCGGATTTTTTCCCAGCCTTGAGGGGTATAAGACAAGGAGATCCTATTTCCCTATTCTTGTTTACCTTGGTACCAGATGTCCTGGGAAGATTAATTTCTAGAGCAAATTCTAGGAATTTATTAAGAGGTTGGAGAGTGGGAAGGGAAGGGGTACCAATCACTCATTTGCAATTTGCGGATGATACAATACTTTTTGTGTGAAGGTGGTGATTTGAGTTGAATCAGGAACTTGAAACTTACTATCATCTTTTTGAGCAAATGTTGAATGTAAATGTGAATTTTGGGAAAAGTTGTATAGTTGAAATCAATATGGAGGAGGATGATGTAGTAGAGTGTGCAGGTATCTTCGAGTATGTGGTGTCTAATTGGCCTTTGAATTATTTAGGAATGTGCCTAGGAGATAACCCTAAGAAAGGAAGTTTTTGGAACCCGATCGTAGAAAGATTTGAAAGGATACTTGCTTCCTGGTAGATGAATTATTTGTCCTTTGGTGGGAGAATTACATTGACTTGGCCAACTTGCCTGTCTAATTTTTGTCAGTATTTAAAATTTGGAGGGGACAATTAGGAAGTTGAAGAAACTAATGAGAGATTTTCTTTGGGAGCCAGAGGAAGAGAAAAAGGACCATAGGATTAGATGAGAATTGGTAAGTAAAAGTAAGAAGTTTGGAGGTCTGAACCTTGGGAATATTTAGAAGAGGAATTTGGCCCTCTTGGGGAAGGGCTGTAGAGATTTCCATTAGAGAAAGAAAAGTTGTTGGCCAAGGTGGTGGTTAGTATTCATGGACTTGCATATAATGGATAGGATGCTGGAATTCTAGTATGATTACAAGAGCATCACCGTGTCCAAGCTATTCTACCTCTTTCTCCATTGCATCAGGTATAATTTGCATTCCAGTTACCTCATTAAATTTTGAGAACAAGTCTAGGTTGGGAATTCCTCTCTGAAGGACCAGTTTCCTTCTTTGTTTGCCTTGTCTAACTTGAAGAATGAGCCTATCTCCACCTTTCTAGTACCCTCAAATACAAGTTCAAGGATCGGTTGGAATTTGGGTTTGAGAAGGGCCATCAGGGACATAGAGTTTTTTTTTTTTTTTTTCGATAAATGAAGAGGAATTTTATTAAGACACTATGAGAACCGTTACGGTCAGGGACACTAAGTTAAATAGTACCTTGACACTTTTGGGCCTCCTTGATGGGGTCTACTTGGATCCTACAAAAGATGATATGAAGATTTGGACTCTACTCAGTCTCTAGTTTGTTCACTTGTGCCTCTTTTTTCAGAGCCTTAACTCAATCGATGGATAATCTTGTGCAGTCTTTCCTTGTTAAGGAAGTTTAGTGTAAACATATTCCACCCATGTTGGGAGTTTTCGTTGGGAAGCATTCCTATAAAGAATCAACACATGTGATTTGCTTCAAAGAAACAGACCTAAAAGTTTCTTATCTCCTCACTGGTATGTTCTCTACAAGGCTGATGGTGAGAATGGTTCCCACTATTAATCTCCTACCATTTTGCTAAATGTATTTGGGATCTGTTTTTTTTCCTTGTTTGGGTGTAGGTGGACCCCCTTGCCAGATGTGCAAAGTCTTTTTACCCCTACATTGTTCAAGTAACCAAAGAAAAGAGGGAGAATTATGTGGAGGTATGTAAGGGCTGCGGTTTGTTGGACCATTTGAGAAGAAAGGAACTTAAGAATATTTTCAGATAAGGAGAGAAGCCTACAAACATCCTAGAGGTGATTCACATTAGAGTGGTTCATTGGCTCAAGTCATTGGAGCTGCTTAAAGACTTCCAACTGATGAACTGGTAAGAAATTGGAAGAAAATTGCAAGTTCAGTTCCAGCTAAGGAGACCTCTTTACATACTTGGATCTCTCCTAGTGGCTTTACCAAGTTGAATATTGATAGTAGTGCTGGAAATCTGGGGCCTTTAGGCATTGGGGGTAGGGGTGGATTCGAGCTGAGCCGAGCCAAATATTTGGGTATTCGAGCTCAGCTCGGTAGAAAAATGCAAGACTTGAGCTCAATTTGAATTGGAAATGTAAGCTCGAGTTCGGCTCGATTGCAGAATTCCTATCTTCGAGCTCTGTTAGAGTCAGCTAAGGAAGGGTATTCAGTCTTTTCATCATAAGTTAAGATGTGTTGTCTGTTTGGTACTGTGTTAAGTCACATGTCCCATACTTAAGTGGGGGCATATTTGACATTGTACCTTGATTTGACACACACACACACACGCACATATATATAGATATATGGTCGGCTGGGAGGGTCTCTTTGACTTCTCAATTCGACACTTCTTCCTTCTCTCTTCTCTATCTCTGAAACTGGTTCGACTGAACTATTATCACATGGTATCAGAGCATCGCTAAACAAGAGAAAAGGAGAGATGAAGACTACAGCTTCATTCGATCAGATCTTCTTCCCCCTTTCTTTCTTTTATTTTTTTTTTCTGTTCTGCGCAACCTGGAGTAAGGGTGTAAGAAGGCTGCGGCAATCCACAGAGGACTGTGGTAACCTATTCAGGTGTTCCTAAGGTTACTGTGGCCTAGTTACAGGTGAAAGAGGAGTCCGGCAGCCCTAATAGGAGGTTTCTGGACTGCTGTCACCATGTGTGACAGCCTTAGTGGTTGTGTGGTTGTGGTTGTGCTGTCACCGACTGTGGTTTTATAGAAGTCTTTTTTTTTTATGTTAACAGAAGTGGTTGAATGTGTGCTTGGGTAGTATCGTGGTGATTGGATGAGGAGGTGCTGTACAGTGGTGAGTGTGTTGGTGTAGTACTCAAAGAACAACAGTCGGTGTGTTTGGACTGATAACCTTTTTTTTTTTCTGGAAGGGCAGAACCAGTTTCATAGATTGAAATCTTGATGGCATCAATGGGAGATGTCAGTGATGACCAAAAATCAAGTGTGATGATTTCCTTTGATTTTTTTTTACGTGTGCAGATGACATCCATCAAACTCAACGGTGAAAACTATGTGCCATGGGCTAAATCGGTGGAAGTGTTTCTTAAGGCTAAGAAGAAAGTAAAACATGTGCAGGAGGAGAAACCTACAGTTGAATATCCGGGTTTTAGTGATTGGGAGCAGGAGGATGCTCAAATCATGACGTGGTTGTGGAACAGTATGGAACCTAAAATCAGTGTTAACATCATGTTCTTAGACACAACAAAGGAAATATGGGAGCATGCTAAGAAACTCTATTCTGGACAAGACAATACTACGAGAGTTTATCAGCTTTATCAGGAGTACTTCAGTTTGCAGCAGGGAAATCAGACCCTTGAAGGGTATTATGCCAGTATGAGAAATCTTCGAAATGAACTTAATGTCTACCACCCCTTAAGTCAGGATGTCAAAATTCAACAACAACAAAGGGAGAAACTTGATGTTACCCGATTCTTAGTGGGGCTGAAATCAGAGTATGGACCTGTCAGAGCACAGATATTGGATGGATCTACCCTCTCCACTCTAGAGGAAGTGTTTGCCTATCTCCGTGGGATTTCTCTTGGACCACAAAGAATACTATACCTTCTAAAAGATTAGCATTTGTTGGAACACGAGGAGGAGCTTATGGAAACAGAGGAGGAGGTCGTGCAATTCAAGGGGGTTGTGGTAACCCTATGTTTGTCGTAGTCATGGTATTGGTGGAGGTCATGGCAAAGGAAGGGGAAGCACTACTAGGAAATGTACACACTATGGAAAAGACGGACACAATTAACTTCTGTTATGATCTACATGGGCCACCCTCCACATGGGCTAATAATGCAGTTGTTGGTGACAGTGAAGTCAGTGATAATCAGCCAGTTGATCCAACACCTTCTACATCCACAACTACTTCTGGGAAGGAGATGATGAGTATCCCAAGAGATGAGTATGAGAGATTTCTTTAGGCTACTCCACATCAGAATACTGCCACCCTTGATCATTCAGGTATGGCTTGCCTAGCATCAAAACCTTCCCCCTAGATAATTGACTCTGGAGCCTCTGATCACATGATTGGGACTCTAGGTATGTTTTTTTCCTTTTCTCAGACCTTCACATCACATAATGTTACCCTAGCCAATGGTTCTACTTCCCCCATTTGTGGTGTTGGTAATGTTGACACTGCATCTCTTTCTTTGTCTTCTGTTTTATATGTACCCAAGTTTCCATTTAATCTTATGAAGCTGGTGGATTGTATTACCTTGACGGGGGTGGTTCTACAATTGCACTTCAAACTTCTTTGACCCCTCTCCAATGGCATTGTAGACTTGGTTATCCATCTCTTAAAGCTCTCAAGCTACTTGTTCCGTCATTGAGTCGTTTGTTTTCTTTTCAATGTGAGTTGTTTCAATATGGGAAACACCATCGGGTTTCCTTCAATATTAGAGTTGATAGTTGCATATTGAGTCCTTTTGCTTTAGTTCATTTAGATGTTTGGGGTCCAATTAGAATTGAGTCCTATAATGGTTATGTGTATTTTTTTTTTTTTGTTGATGGTTGTTCAAGAATGACATGGATTTATTTAATGAAAGAAAGGAGTGAATTATTTTCCATTTTTCAAAAGTTTCATGTTGAGATACGTACACAATTTTGTGTTTCAATTAAAATTCTCTGTTCAAACAATGGCAGAGAGTATTTCCTTAATTCATTTCAGCAGTATTTGGAACAATATGGCATTATTCATTAGACATCCTATGCATACACTCCTCAACAAAATGGGGTGGCTGAGAGGAAGAACCGACATCTACTTGAAACAGTTCAGTCTCTTCTTCATCATATGAATGTTCCTAAACAATTTTGGAGTGATGTAGTGCTTATCACTTGTTTTCTCATTAATCGCATGCCCTCATTCATTCTTAACGGTCATTCTCCGTTCTTTATTTTGTTTCCCACTTTGTCTCCATATCCTTGGACTCCCAGGATCTTCGGATGTGTGTGCTTTGTTCATAATCTAGGTCCTGGTTTAGACAAGTTGGATGCACGCTCCATTAAGTGTATCTTTCTTGGCTACTCTAGGAATCAGAAAGGGCATAAATGCTACAACCCCATTACTCGAAAGTCATTTGTCTGTCTTGATGTTACATTCTTTGAGTTTGTGTCGTACTTCTCAGGTCCTGATATGTCTCTCTCTCCCACAGAGGTTCCTCTTCCTCTTCCTCTTCTAGTTGATAATTCCATTCCTCTTGTTCCTATTGTGACTGAGTCTCCACTTCCTCCAATGCAGGATCATACTGAAAGATCACCAATCTGTCGAGTGTATACTCACCGACAAAGACCAGCACTTCCTTCAGCTTCTACTTCGTCTGCAGATCCAGTTTCTTCTACACCTGAGTTGCCTTCTGACCTTGACCTTCCTATTGCATTACGGAAAGGTAAACATAATTACACTCTACATCCCATATCCAATTATGTTTCTGTCTCTCACCTTTCCGCTTCACATCACCAGTTTGTTTCTTTGTTATCTTCTGTGTCTACACCTAAGGATGTTTAGGAGGCTCTTACCTCACAAGGGTGGCGTAAAGCTATGGAAGAGGAACTCTCTGCCCTTAATCACAATCATATGTGGGATCTCACCAATCTTCCCCCATGTAAGCATGTTGTTGGTTGTAAATGGGTGTATATTGTTAAATATCTACCAGATTGGAGAGTGGAACGACTGAAAGCCTGTTTAGTTGCCAAAGGATATTCTCAACTATATGGTATAGATTATGTGGAAACCTTTTCTCCTGTTGCTAAGATTTGCTTACGTGTGTTGATTTCCTTAGCAGTCATTAATGATTGGCCTCTATTTCAGCTCGACATTAAAAATGCCTTCCTCCATGGTGATCTTCTAGAGGAAGTGTACATGGAGCAACCACTAGGGTTTGTTGCTCATGGGGAGGATGGTAAGGTGTGTAAGCTCAAGAAGGCAATCAATGGGCTCAAACAGTCTCCCCATGCTTGCTTTGGAAAATTTAGTGAAGTAATGAAAGAGTTCGGAATGAGACAATGTCAAGTTGATCACTCAGTGTTTAGCTATGATTCTAAAGTCAAGATGATCTTGCTAGTGGTTTATGTGGATGACATAGTAATCACTGGTAATGATAGACTTGGGATTGATAGATTGAAGGTCTTTCTACAAGATCACTTTCAAACAAAAGATCTTGGGAAGTTGAAGTATTTCTTGGGTACAAAAGTTGCTAGATCGAAACAAGGCATAAGCCTATGTCAGAGGAAATATGTTCTTGACCTATTGGAAGAAACAAGCCTATTAGGTGCTAAGCTAGCTAAAACTCCCATGGAACCGAATGTGAAGTGGGGCAGTGATACAGGTGAATTATTTGATGATCCCGGAAGGTATAGAAGGCTAGTGGAAAAACCGAATTACTTAACTATTACTAGACCAGATATCTCATTTTTTGTTAGTGGGTTATGCCAATTCATGCAAAGCCCTCAAGTTCCTCATTGGGACGCAGTCCTTAGAATTGTGCGGTATTTGAAGGGGGCTCCAGGCCGTGGGTTACTGTATAAGCCAGGAAGTAGTCTCGAAATAGTTAGCCATACAAATGCAGATTGGGCAAGCTCAGTATCTAATAGGAGATCCACTACAGGTTATTGCACCTTTCTTGGAGGAAATTTGATGACATGGTAGAGCAAGAAGCAAACTATTGTAGCAAGGAGTAGTGCAGAAGCAGAATACAAGGCCATGGCACACACTACATGTGAAGTAGTGTGGTTGAAAAATCTTTTGCAGGAAGTTAGGTTCTCAATAAGCAAACCCCTGAAACTATACTGTAACAACCAGCTGTGATTCACATCTCATCCAATCCAGTTTTTCATGAGAGGACTAAACACATAGAGGTAGATTGCCATTTTGTAAGGGAAAAAGTCCTTAATGGTGTCATAAGTACAGAGCATGTGAGAACGGGTGATCAGTGGGCAAACTTGTTCACAAAAGGATTGAGTTCGGGAAGAGTGAACTATATATGTAACAAGCTGGAACTATATGACATATATTCTCCAACTTGAGGGGGAGTGTTAGAGTCGGCTAAGGAAGGGTATTTCAGTCTTTTCATCATAAGTTAAGATGTGTTTTCTGTTTGGTACTGTGTTAAGTCACATGTCCCATACTTATGTGGGGACATATTTGACATTATACCTTGTTTTGACATATATATATGGTTGGTTGGGAGGGTCTCTTTGGCTTCTCAGTTCAACACTTCTTCCTTCCCTCTTCTTCTTCTTCTTCTTCTTCTTCTTCTTCTTCTTCTTCTTCTTCTCTTTTTCTCTCTTCTCTATCTCTGAAACTGGTTCGACTGAACTATTATCACAAGCTTGATTCAGCCAAGCTTGATAATGAACCGAGCTTATTCAAGCTCAATAATGAACTGAGCTTATTCGAGCTCTCTAGTGAACCTATTTGGACAAAGTCCTATTTCCTTCAATACATTTTGACACCATGAAAATGCCGAGTGACTACTCCATCATCCTCTGTTTTTCTGGCAAAATAACCTGTATTTCAACCATTTCAACCTGAAATCTTTTAAATATTTATTGTTTATAAATAAGGGCTGCCTGCTCTTCCAAAGGTCACTTTGTCTTACAATTGGGTAGGTGTGTATTATCTCAAAGTCTGCTTCATTTTCCCTACCATACTGATTTTTTTGAGCTATATTATATAGATGAACAAACTGTTCATACTGGTCCCAGCATCCAAGGTGAGTCTTTGTTTAATTAAATGCAGTATTACAAAAATAACCCCAAGACTTTGATAACAAAATTCATTTACACAAGTTAATATACATCATCAACAAGCAGGACCAAAAAGAGAAAATGCCTAAGAATTCCAACCAACAAAGAAAATAAAACAAAACTGACATGGAAAGTTTGATATCTAGACATTTAAATCTAAGTCCTAAAAAGGATATATCTCAGTTATGAATCTATATCAGTCTTATCAGATGAAAGACAAAGGAAAATATGCATTAAAGAATAAAGAATACCTGTATAAATGGATAATTTTGCAAATACTCCCTCGTATTTATGAGATGCTGGGAATTGAGGTCCACAAAAGAGCACATGGGTCACTTGGCTATCACTGTTCTCAACCATTTTCTCAACCTTCCTTGAGAAATCTGCATTGGATAATCTAAATGCTTTAATAATATACATTCATTTTTTTTTGAATAAGGAGTTTAGTACACTTAAACAAATATACATTCATTGTTTTCCTACTACTTACATTCATATAAACATTTTCTAAAAAGAGAATTATAGAATCAAAGTTATCTAATAACACAGTAGATGAGTAATGAACAGTATTCCTAAATAGCTTTGGCTCAGTATGTAATCATATTAACTGCATCCCAATGCTCTTGATCGATAAAAGTGGATGTAGTCCTGTAGTAACACTTCAAGGAGAGCCATACTTTTTACAGGATTCTTCAATTAACAGTCAATTGAATGAACCCCAGGAATTCTCACAAGGTGATCTCAATACTGTCTACTTGATATGACCTGTGTGACGATTTCAGTTTCAGTAGAAGAGAAGAAGTAAGAGAGAGAGAGAGAGAGAGAGGGAGGGAAGAAGAGGAGAAATCGAAATAGAAGAAAGAACCTGTTCGAACCCAAGAGAAGAGAATTGTTCTTCCCCTCCCCCCTCGGGCTTTATAAAGCTGAATTTTGATGGCAGCAGTGTAAGGAATCCAGGGCCCTCTGGGATTGGAGGAGTCTTCAGGAATGAGGAAGGGATTGTTACTGCTTTATTCTCTGGCCCTATTGGAGAAGGTGACTCTCTTAGGGCTGAGATCCTTGCAGCGCTTGAAGGAATTCGAAGAGCAAAAGATCTTAATATTAGCCGTTTGATTCTGGAAGGTGACTCGAAGGTGGTGGTTAATTGGTCAAAGACAGAGGACAGTGGTTTGTGGAACTTTAACAATGAGAAAAAACAGTTCTTATGGCTGGGTAGGGACATAGAGATTCAGTATAGCTGGGTGAAGAGGAGTGCCAACTCATTTGCGGATGGGTTGGCCAAGCAAGGAGTGAATAGGGAGGCTGTTTTTTGGGCTAGCTTTTAATTTTCTTCGCTTTCCCTGAGTTTTCTGTTTTTTGGGGAGCTAAGCTATTTTATCTCCCTTTGTATTCTTTTCCCTCTATTCTCTTAATTTAATGAAATTGATGTTATTGATCAAAAAAAAAAAGAGAATTGTTCTCATTCTCTCTTAGGTCGGCCAGGATATATAAATTACTAAATGAACAAAAAAAGACTTTTATGCCCCTGTTTAAGTTGGGATACATCAGCACTCACTAAAAGACATAACACCATATTAATAAATCTCAATTGACTATTCTACCCTTCTTTACTCGACACTAACACTCCCCCTCAAGCTGGAGAGTGTATATCATATAGTCCCAGCTTGTTACATATGTAATCCACTCTTGCCCGACTCAACCCTTTGGTGAACAAGTCTGCCCATTGACTCCCTGTATTAACATATGCTGTACTTATCATTCTGCTAAGAACCTTTTCTCTTACAAAGTGACAATCAACCTCTATGTGTTTTGTTCTCTCATGAAAAATTGGATTAGAGGAGATGTGAACTGCAGCTTGGTTGTCACAATATAGCTTCATCGGAGTGGTAATCGAGTACCCCATCTCCTGTAGGAGATTTCTTAGCCACACTAGTTCACAAGTTGTATGTGCCCTGGCTCTGTATTCGGCTTCTACACTACTTGCCACCACGGTTTGCTTCTTACTCTTCCATGTCACCAAGTTACCCCCAAGGAAAGTATAATAACCTGTAGTAGACCTTTTGTCAAATATAGATCTAGCCCAATCAGCATCTGTATATCCCTCTATTTGAATATTTCCACCACTCTTATATAGCAAGCCACGACCAGGAGCTCCCTTCAAATACCTTACAATCCTTGGGACCGCGTCCCAATGTGGAACCCGAGGATTCTGCATAAATTGACTCACCACACTCACTACAAATGAGATATCTGGCTGAGTGATAGTTAGATAGTTTAGCTTGCCCACCAACCTTTTGTACCTTCCTGGATCTTTCTCAGACCATGATTACGTCCTCTACCACGAGCTCCCCCTGAATCTTGACCACCAATACGCCCACCACCACGACTGTACATGTGTCCACCTCTACCACCACGGCCTGGCTGGCCCTGATGAGCTACTCCTCTACCACCACGGCTGCCCCCTCTAGCCACCGCAAGGGCAGTCCTATCGGATATGGTGGGGTTCTCTGGAGTGCCAATAGAAATCCTCCGAGAGATGGGCAAACACCTCCTCGAGAGAGGGGAGGGCAGATCCACCTAGTATCTGAGCCCTCGCCGGTTCATATTCAGGCTTCAGTCCCACCAGAAATCTGGTTACATCAAGGTGCTCTCTCTATTGTTGCTGAATTTCAACATCAGATGTAAGGGGGTGATACACACTCAACTCATTCCTCAAATTTCTCAGACTAGCATAATACTCTTCAAGACTCTGGTTACCTTGCTGCAGACTAAAATACTCTTGATAGAGCTGATATACTCTAGTGGTGTTATCCTGTCCTGAATAAAGCTTCCTTGCATGATCCCAAATTTCCTTGGCTGTGTCTAAGAACATGAAGTTTACACTAATCTTAGGTTCCATACTGTTCCACAGCCAAGTCATAATCTGTGCATCTTCTTGCTCCCAATCACCATACTCCTAGGAATCAACTAGGGGTTTTTCTTCTCTTATATGCTTTGCTTTCTTCTTGGCTCTGAGAAACACTTCAACAGATTTGGCCCAAGGTACGTAATTTTCTCCATTCAATTTAATTGAGGTCATCTGTACATTGAAATAGTCTTGAGGGATCATAACTGACTTATGTTCATTATCTCCCATGGCTGTATTTTTTTTTTGTTTCAACCTGCCTTACCCAGTGGTCACTACACTGCACTCCAACAACACTGTACTTCACTCCTGAAGTTAATCACTCACCACCATACGATTGACCACTGCTGAAACATACACTGTCACAGGTTTCAGCAATGTTGACCTCTACTATTGTCGCTTTCGGCACCTCACAAACACATCACACACAAGAGTACCACACATCTGCACCATACGACTGATACTAATCTGAACCACACATCTGCACGTACCACGAAACCTACTGTTGCAGCCCTCTTCGTTCCATCGAGTAGAGGGTTCTCTACCAATCACCCAAAACCACAGCTTCACACCCAACCGAACACATTAAAAACTCCAGAATGAAGATACGGCAACTCCTTTTCAGATTAAAAATTGAGAGATTACGAACAGAACAGATCTGGCCTGACTTCACCTGGCTCTGATACCATGTGACGATTTCAGTTTCAGTAGAAGAGAAGAAAAAGAGAGAGAGAGAGAGAGGGAGAGAAGAAGAGGAGAAATCGAAGTAGAAGAAAGAACCTGTTCGAACCCAAGAGAAGAGAATTGTTCTCATTCTCTCTTAGGTCGGCATGGATATATAGATTACTAAATGAATAGAAAAAGACTTTTATGTCCCTGTTTAAGTTGGGACACATCAGCACTCACTAAAAGACATAACACCATATTAATAAAGCTCAATTGACTATTCTACCCTTCTTTACTCGACACTAACAACCTGTCATACTAAAGAGATTATAGTTTGTCAGGTACAGTTTGTCTGGTCTGTTTCATACAGTTTGGTATGAAACAGTGCAAAGTTGACCATTCTGTATTTAGTCATGATACCATGATAGAATTCAGGTCTGCCTTAGAGTTATGCCTGTCTGAGTTCAGTTATGTAGAAGAAGAAAAGGTGAAAGAGAGAGAGAGAGAGAAAGAGAAAAGAGAGAATTCTGGTTCAAACTGAAAGAGTCAACATGACTTCTCCTAGTCGGCCAGGAAGTATTTATATTATTATTAAAACATAACTGAAAAGACCTATGTGCCCTTACTTAAGTTAAGAGCACTTGTTCCAACACAACATTACAGATCAGCAACATTAATCTAGGTATAAAGACAGAAATACCCCTACGCTAACAAATGTAAACAACAATCTTCTGAAAACCAAGCACCAGTGGTTCCAGCACCGGAAAGAAAGAAGCAACCTTTCCCAACAGAGCCATTTCAAGTCTTTTAATCACCTAATGAATTTCCTGCCAAAGCATCTAAGTTCAACATGTATTCTCCTTCAAATTTAGGTCCCAAACATTTGATGAGATCTTTCCTTCGTCGCTAAAAGCTAATCATCTTGGTGTCTCACATGCAGACACCACAAATCATAGAATCTTGATAACAAAATTTTCTTTTTCATAGAGAAAATAAATAAAAGCCCAGAGGTTTTGGGAAAAACAAAAAAGAAAAAGAAAAAGAAAAAGAAAAGAAACTCAAAATAGGGACCAAAAGCTCTGAGGATAGGTGAAAGCAACACCTTTTTGGTGGTAGGGTAAGTGGTTCAACACCTTTTCTTGGCTTTCATTTGAGCTCTTCTGTAGGACAGAATCTTCATCATGAAGAATCCTTAACTGTTGTTTCCTGTATACATAATACTTTGTGATGGCAGGTTCATGCGTAAAAAATCCCATGAATTAATTCAGTATTAATAAGGGATTTATTAGGAAAAACATCTATGAACCAAGTGATTATCAAATTCCAAGTATTTTAGATGAAACCAAGTGAAACAGCACTGCTGTAACAGTTACTTAGGGGGTTTTTGCCAATGCATATATGACTGTTTTTGAAGCTTGTAAGTGACATCACTTGAGAGGACTCATTCCAAGGTACCACAGTCAACTCCATATTGAACCATCGAGCAGGTTACAAATGAGACCAGTCCAAGTTGCCTTTGGCTCATACGACAGAATTTGTGTAACCTCATACCAACCAATGGCATGAACCCACATTGAAGGGTGAAATCCATATCAGACTGACTAGGGAACTTGATGGTAAACAAGAAGAATGAAAATGTGGCTAGGAAATAAATAAAAATAGCTGAACCATAAAATACAAGACTACTATTTGCAGATTTTCATATATAAAATAATTAGGAAAAGCTGAACCATAATCAAACAAAAAGAATCCAACTCAAAAACAGCTAAAAATCTGATCTTATTCTTTGTTAATTTAATCATGGTTTAAGAGAGCTCGAAGAAGGGATACCTAGTTCACAATCTCTGTCATCTTGTTCAACTGGTGGTTCATACAATTTTGAAGGGTCCCCTCCATAGGCAACTCTCTCCCTCTCTCTCTCTCTCTCTCTCTCTCTCTCTTCTAGAGGGGTTCCAAGCTGAAAACAATAAAAGGATTAGAAACAAAAACAGAAAAAAGCAAAAAAGAGACTTGAATATAAGATGGATAAGCTGAGAATTACCTGCTTCTCTAAGCTTCTCAACTTATGCAAGCATCCAACAATTTCAGCAAATAGCTTAAGAACATCTAGTTGCCAAATCAACAAAACTAAGAAAATCCAATTGAAAAAGAATGCCAACTAAACTTTCAACTACTAGAAAAAAGGATTAGAAAATCATCAAATAAGTTCAATAGTTCAAAAAAGTAATAAGTCCAATAGTTTGACCCACTTATCAAGCAATAGTTCATTCTTGGAAAGAGGGAGATTATGGCATGAGGTGATAGCTAGTATTCATGGTCACTCGAATAATGGTTGGGATGCTGGTGTTTCTCGATGGGCTACTTTGACAACTTCTTGGAAAGTGATTCATAGCATCCTTCCCCAATTTCTTAATCTTGTCAGGTATGATGTTTGTCAAGGAATTTTGTTATCTTTTGGGAAGATGTCTGGGTGGGAAATTCAACCTTAAAATACCTTTTCCCTTTTCTCTACTCTATTTCCTTGTTTAAGAAATAAGGTTATCTCTAACTTCCTTCCCTCCCCCATTTTGCCTTTGTCTTTAAATTGGGATTTTGGCTTCTATCGGGGCTTGAGGGATGCTGAACTTGGTGATGTTTCTCAACTTCTTTTGATTCTTGATAATGTTTCTTTGGATCCTTTATAGTCAGACAAGAGGATTTGGTCTCCCCACCCAAAAGTCTCCTTTTCTTGTGCCTCCTTTTTGAAAGCCCTTTGTTCTTCCTCCACTTAGTTGGTTTTTCCTATAAAGGAGCTTTGGGCTAAGCCTATTCCCTCGAAAATTATCCTGTTTTGTTGTGAAGTGTTTTATGGGAAAATCAATACTCTAGGCTGCCCTTTGTTGTTGCTATTTGGGATTGGATGTTTGCCTTATTTGGTTGCAGGTGGAATTTACCCACTAACGTAAGTTTGCTTTTTGACCCGTCGGTCTTTGTATGGCCCACAAAAAGAGGGAGGATCATGTGGAAATGCATCAAGGCAACTACACTTTGAACAATTTGGGAGGAAAGAAATGCAAGAATTTTTCAAGAAAAGGAATGAAGTCTCCTAGATATCAAAGAGTGTATATCTTAACAAGGGCAATTCATTGGTTGAGAACTTCAGAATTCTTCCATTTGTTATCCTTTGATGACTTAAGAAGGAATTGGATAGAGGTGGCTAGTAGCTCCCTCAAGAAGGACAGGACATCTATAGTATGGAATCCGCCGCCGAAAGGTTGTGTAAAACTGAATTTTGATGGAAGCAATCAAGGCAATCTTGGCCCCTCAAGTATAGGAGGGGTTTCGAGAAATAAGGATGGTAATATCTTAGCCTTGTACTCGGGCCCAGTAGGAATAGGAGACTCAAATAGGGCTGAATTGTTGGCAACTTTACAAGGTATTCAGATTGCTAATTAACTTGGTGTAGAGAACCTTCAAATTGAAGGTGACTCCAAGATTGTTGTAGGTTGGTTAACAGATCCGAACTCAATTATTTGGTGCTACAAGAACCTATCAAAGAAGCCCAACTGGTTACTAAGAAACATGGATGTTAGCACAGTGGGTTGGCAGGTGTGCAAACGCTATGGCAGATTATCTTTCTAAACAAGGGGTTTTGAGGGAATATTTGTACTGGGCTACCTTGTAATCTTGATCCTTAGTGCTATGTGATTTTCACTTTTTAAGGGAGGTCGCACCCCATGCCTCTCAGTGGGATGCTTGTAATAGTTCTCATATTTTCTTAATAAACAAATCAAAGCATAAATAAATAGAGTACTACTAAGCAATAATAAATAGAAGTTAAGTGTAATATACCTTCTATTTTTTCTTCACCCCATGAAGAACACGAATCCAATCCCTCCATAAATCAGAGCTTGAACAGATTCTGGAGTTAAAGATGCACGATAAGGATCAATTGCCCTACCACCAACACTAAATGTAGATTCTGAAGCTATTGTGGATATTGGAATGGCAAGAACCCCAGTTGCCATCTTCGACAACACCCGATTTTCAAATTATTATCCTTCCACGATTCTAAAGCATTGAATTCATAATGCGATCTTTCATCCTCAAAAATATATACACCCTCCTCAAGGTACATATCCAACTCTAATTTTAGTGAGGGATGGTCTCAACTCTCTTCACATAATTCATCAACTCTACCATCCCGAACTTGATAATTGAGAGTTGGAACTAGAACTTGTAGAGAAACCGCTGTGGGGCCACTCTGTTCGTAGGGTAGAATGTGTACCTAGTCTATCTGTTATGTTATTCTGTTATTCTAGTTGTTRTTTACTTTTCAGTTTTATATTGTTAAGTGTTATGATGTAAACACCAAGGGCAGATGTGTCCTTTCATGTAACTAGCATAACATATAAATATTAAATTGAAGTGGCGGCGGCAGATCATTCAGAATCTTTCCTTCCTTTCAAACCTGTGTTCTACTGCTCTCTCACTACTCTTTCTCCTCTTTCTTCTTCACTTTCTCTTYTGTTCGAACCTGAAATTTCTTAGTGCCCAAGTGATAGCAGTCTTGAACATCTTCAGAACTTGAAGAAGATTTGTTGCTACCATTCCCTTGAGTGGAGGATTGCTCACTACTAGCATTATAAACAGTCACATACTCATTATAAAGTTGGTATAAAGCCCCTTCGAACCTACTCAATGTTATTTCTAGCTTTAACTTCTAGATATACTTCTGGAAAACACATCTCAACCAGCCTTAGTTTGCACCTCGGGTCCAAGATGGAAGCCACAACAATTAATAGATTGCATTCATCAAGTACTTATCAAACTTCCCCTTCATCTTTCCAACCATCTCTCTAATGAAATCATTTTCATCCATTGACTTCAAGTTCAAAATTTCCTTCACCCTATATATCTCACTGAGGTACAAATTAAAAGTAGGATTGTCACTACCAGAAATAATGTTCGTGATTATATTGAAAACATCAAATACCTCACATACTTTCTCCACCTTTTCCCATTCTTCAGGAGTTGGCAAGTAGTCATAGTTTGGTTCCGTTTCTAGAAATCTTGGAAACACATCTTTGAATTTTAAAGCACATGACAACATCTCAAATGTTGAATTCCAATGAGTAGTACAATTAATAACCAACTTCTTTGTACCGAGTTGTAATTGTTGTACAATTTCAGAAAATGATGTGACCAATCTCACTAGGACCATCTTGAACCAACATCTCAGACTAGTTAATGTATTTGACACTTTCACATACATTTTCAATGATGTGACCAATCTCACCAGGACCATCTTGAACTAACAAGTTCAAAATATGTGCACAACATCGCACATGGAACAATTTTCCATCACAAAGCAGCTTCTTATTTCTAGAAAAAAATCTCTCTCAAAAACCTCAAACATAAATCATTATATGATGCATTATCCACTAAAACCGTAAACACCTTGTTCTCGAGGCCCCAGTCTTTTAAACACTTAGCGATATCAACCCCACGACGGGGTGGAGGAACATGGACAAAACTGAGAACACGCTTCTATAACCTCCAATTAGCTTCTACAAAGTGACCAATTATCACCATATACTCTATCCTTTGGGTTTGTGACTTCCAAAGGTCAGTGGTTATGCTAATCTTTGAAATACTCTTTAAAAGATTATTCAATTCTTTTTTTGATCACCATACAACTATACAATCATTCTTTGTTGTCTTCCGAGAGATCTTCTCAAAATTAGGATTACACATCTTCATCATGAAATTAAAGCCTTCCTCTTCCACTACGGTAAATGGATGGTCATGCATAAGCACCCAATGAGCAATTGCTTCCCACATTTTAGAATTGTCATACTTTGCAGCAATAGTAGAATCTAAAAGAGGGGGCCTACAATGTCTACATCAACATTGGAATCCATAGGTTGGAAATTCAAGATCATTTGCTGCTTACGCTGTTTCTCAGCTTTTTGAGCCACTTTTCTTGGTATACATGTTTTTAAATGTCGGCCCATATGACTTGTTGCCCCAGTAGATTGCATAGATAATTTACTCTTGCAATGGACACATTGCGCCTTTTTCATTCCATCAACAAGTTCAACCTCTTTGAATTCCTTCCATACATCTGAAGTTTTTTGTCTTTTTGACTTTGGTATTGGACCATCTTCTTCAATAGGGCTCTGAGATCCAGTCTAAGTAGCATTTGTGGTAGGAGAGGTAATGGGATTGCTTGCATTATTTTCCGTTTGACTTGTCTCATTTGGAGAGGAGTCATCAACAATGTCAACCATGATTATAGGGGAAGGACCAGACATAGAATGTGAGGGTGAGGGTCCTATAGAGGTTGAGGGAACATTTGTTGATTAAACATTGTGATCATGGATGGGTGATGATGGCATTCCTGCATAAATGGAAACCTTGTGATCTGTTAAATTGTTAAATAAGAGATATATTACACTACATATTTGTTTTCTCCCCCAATGGTCAACTCACCTATTAAACATCTAAACAATTAGGACTCACCATTAAGTTAATAAGAACTTGCAATGAGTTTAGGTTACAAAATCAAATAAAAAAGGCAAATTATAAACAAAAATAATAGAACTATTTTTACAAATAATGAAATAAACATATAATTCTCACTTCAAAATGATTTTTTTTTTTTAATTCACTAGCACTTAATGAAAATGAAATTAAGACTAAAGTGTTTTGTATAAGTTTACATTTGATATGAAATTAATTGTCTTGTTTAGTATAAGTTACTTTCTAGAGTGTTCATTTTTATCCATTCATAACTCATATACTTTCTTTTTTTCCCCTTTAAGGAGCTTAAATAAGGAGTGGGGTAGTTACGCAACTACCCCCTCCCCCAAGGTGAAGGACATCTGTCCTTCCCACTTAAAGAGAGGGAACTCCCTACAAGACACCTTATTTAGTTTTCAATATTTACCTAGCACACTAGCCAACCCACTTACTTGGGTTATAAACTATTTAAATATTATTTGGTTTAAAAAAAATTCCTTCAATAGTAGATAATTACAAAATTTGAAGTGCATAACTATAACTTGTGATGGAAAAAAATTCAGGTAGTAAATTGTGACAAATTATTCTTGTTTGATGAATAAATTGTGACAAATTATGAATATGATGTTCTCATAATCACACTTATTGACAGATTTAGACCATGATTGCATGACTAAGAAATGCTGAAGATACTACACTTGTTGGAGACTAGGAAATATTCCTGTTTTCTTTCTATGCCTTAGTTTGGGCTGCAAGGCTATCTTTCTGGGGGGGGAGTGAGCTTAGGAAATCCTTTGGTAATACCACACTTTGTCAAGGATTTATTTCTTTTTCCTTCTTATCTTCTGAGATTTGATTGTGATGTTTTAGATTCTAGTGGTGATACACATAAGGATAGGGAAAATACAATTAGCACTTACCCTTGGCTAGAGCCAATAAATAAAGAAAGTTAATATTACTGTTGTAGCTTGGCTAGAGCTACAACAGTGAATCTGATCATTCTTTGTAGTTTAAAAATTACTGTTGTAGCTTGGCTAGAGCTACAACAGTGAATCTGATCATTCTTTGTAGTTTAAAAATTACTGTTGTAGCTTGGCTAGAGCCAATAAATAAAGTTAATATAACCATGTAGTTTAAATCTATTAAAATTTAAACCCAGCTCTGTGCAGTGTAGCCATTTCTGGGGTAGTGTGCCAGTGCTGCAGTGGTCCTGCGAATGCGATGCTTTGATTTGGGTGTTAGCTATGAATGTGATGCTTTGATTTATTCACCTTTGTGGGGGCAATGCTGTAGTGGTACTTGTTGGTACGAATTAGTCCTTCCAACTTCCAAGTCCCAACTGTAGAAAGGACAAAGAAGAGCCCCAAATCAGAAGAATCAAACCATTTTACAGAGAAGCTAATGCAAGCCAAACTCAACCGTAGAAAGAGTAGAAAGAAAACTTTCGGCTGTTGGACGTCAGCTGTGGCCTGTGAGAGCACTGAGAGGTGAGAGCTGAGACTGTTGATCGGTGACCGCCATCTGTATCTCTGTGAGAGACTGAGAGTTGAGAGCTCAAGACTTGAAACTTTGAGACTGAGAGGCTGAAGCTGGGAGCCTAAGACGGGGAGACAGAAAATCTGAAAGTGAAAGGGTTGAGGTTTTTATCGAAGAGGGTTTTTTTCTGATTTTCCCTCTCTAATCTCTCTTACAAAAGAACAAGTATACTATGTTGAAGGACCACAATACAACTGTATCCCTACCAATAAAATTTTCTCAAAAGATATAATACATGTATAAAATCTTATATACATAATACATATAAAATAGGAATATATATAGAGGCTTGATAGGCTCGCGAACTTAACGAGCCAAACTTTAAAATGTTCGAATTCGGCTTGATTAACACACAAGCCATATATAAGGCTTGAATTCGGTTCGGAGCTAAAGTTGGGTCAAGCCAAGCCGATCTTGAATAGCTCGTGAAAAGCTCGGTTCATGTCCACCCCTAATTGGGGGCACTAAAGAATGAGGAAGGAAACACAGTTGCTCCTTTTTCTGGACCAATTAAAATGGGTGGTTCACTTTGGGCTGAGATTATGGCTGCTTCGGAAGGAGTACAAAGAGCTAAGGATTTGAACATTAGAAAACTGGTTATAGAAGGAGAAGTTGGTGGTGGGCTGGCTGAAGGAAGAAATAACTGGTTTTTGGAACTACAGTAATGAGAAGAGGAAATTTAAATGGTTGAACAAGGAAATTGAAGTAAAATTGAATTGGATAAAAAGAAGTGCCAACTCCTTTGCTGATGGGTTAGCTGCAAGGGGTGAACAGGGGGTTGTTTATTTTGGGCTCAGTTGTAACTTTTGCGTTTTGGACTTTTCAGTGGGAGAGTTAAGATAGCTTAACCACCCCCCCCCCTTCTGTACTTAAACCTCATTGTTTTTTTAATGAAAGTTACACTTGTTATTGATAAAAAAAAGGTGTAAAGCATACACCTCCAGGGTTTTCTTGTCACCTCACCTAGAAGGTGTGCCTACAGTGCATTTTTAAAACACTAACCTTGTCCTAGGTCCAACCACCTAACCCAAAAGCCTGGTCTAGTGGATGTCTGCCCCTAATAAAGATTGCATTGCATGTTTGTATATAATCTACAAGTGTTGGACTCTGTCCAACACAAGCACCTCTTTGAGAGTGCAATCTCCTTGAGATGGAAATAAGAGAGAGAGAGAGAGAGAGAGAGAGAGAGAGAGAGAATTGGAAGGTATGAACTTGCCTCTTTATTCCTTTCATTCTCTCTTTTTTTAGAAGTACATCAAGAATCAAGAATCACACTACTGCAAGTCTGTTACAATTCTCAACAGCTCTAATTTTTCTCATTTGAGTTGCTAGCTGTCAGTTGGCTTTTGCTGACCTGGCTTTTCTTTCTTCACCTATAGGCTTGCTTCCTTTGTTCTGGTCTCAACATTTCCCTCCTCCCCAAGAGCACTCTCGTCTTTGAGGGCAAGATGTGGAAATTGCTACTGCAGCATGGAGCATGGTTTCCAGGTTGCATCTTCCTTCAGTAACCCCTCTCACTGGACAAGAGCTTCCTTGCTGAGGCGCTTCCTCGTTTGAATCCACCTGTAGTTCATGATCATTTGGGGTTGCAATTGTAACTTTCCATTGTCATCAAAGTTTAGCATGGACGGTATTTCCGTGATATGGGGCTGAAGGCATGGCTTGAGTCTGGATACATGGAAGACTGGATGTATAGTGGACTCGGATGGCAGGTCCAATTGATATCGTACAGGCCCAATGCGCTCCAGGATCTCAAATGGGCCATAATATTTGGCTGAGAGCTTGTTCCAAGCCTTGCATGTGACTGAGGTCTGGCAATAGGGTTGTTGTTTAAGATATACCCAATCATTGACTTTGTATTCAACATGTCTATGTTTGATGTCACAATGGGCTTTCATTTGGGTTTGTGCTTGCTTGAGGTTGAGCTTTAGTGCCTTCAGGATGTTGTCTCGGTCTGTCAGCTGCTCATCAATTGTTGCAACTTGGGAGGACCATTTTTCATATGGTAGTATGGATGGGGGGTCACGTCCATATAAAGCCTTGAAGAGTGTCATGCTTGCTGATATGTGGAATGTGGAGTTGTACCAGTATTCAGCCCATGGAAGCCAATAAACCCAATGTTTTGGACTATGTTTCACTAGAGAAAACCCAATGTGGAGTTGTCCTCAGAATTTTTGAATGTCCACCTTGTGGGGAATCATGGAACGATTGCAAGAGTTGTTATAGATGAGCTGAAGTGGAGGAGATAACCAGTCGTCCTTTGTAAACAAGGTCTAGACCTTTCAATTCATGCCCAGTAATTCATGGGATCTTGGGTCAACTGTGCATGCACTGTCTGTAGTGTTGTGTCACACTGAGCTTCTTCCTTTTCCTTTAGTAGCTGTAGCAAGGGGTATATTTGGTTTTGAGACTCTGATTTGTTGAAGTCCATGCACTCTAGATAGTGCATCTGCTACTTTATTGGCTGATCCTAGCTTGTATTCAATAGCATAACTATAGCCCATAAGCTTGTAATCCCACTTTAGTTGGTCATCGGTGTGGATACGTTGTTCCAATGAATAGGCTCTCCATCTTTGTATAGCCATTACTATTGCCATGAGTTCCCTTCCATATGTGGATTTGGATAAAACCACACCAGAGAGTTTTGCTGAAATACACTATGGGCTGACCTTCTTGCATAAGAACAGCCCCTAATCCTTTTCCTGAAGCATCGCACTCTAGGACAATAGTCTTGGAAAAATCTGGGAGTGCTAATGTAGGTGGGCTAGATACTGCTGCCTTCAACTGTTTAAAGGCTCATTGGGCTGTATCTGACCATGCAAATGAATCCTTACAAAGTAGTTGGGTCAGTGGTGCTATGGACCCATATCCCTTAATAAACTGCTTGTAATATCCTGTTAGGCCTAGGAACCCTCTTAAACTTTTGACTGAAGTGGGTTCTAGCTAGGATTGAATGCAATCCACCTTAGAAGGGTCAGCCATGACTAATCCTTTGGTGACTACATGACCTAAGTATTGAATTTGAGATTTTGCCGAAATCACACTTGGAGGCTTTGGCATATAATTGATGATGTCATAATGTAGATAATGTAAGAACAAGGTGCTCCATATGAGGCCAATCTAAAAATGTCACAAAAAACGAGAATAAACTGATGCAAGAAGGGGCGGAATACCTCATTCATTAACACTTGAAACGTTGATGGCACATTAGTTAACCCAAACGACATGACCAGAAATTTGTAGAGGTCGTCATGAGTGTGGAAGGCAGTCTTGTGGATGTCCATTGTGTGCACTCTCACTTGGTGGCATCCAGACCTTAAATCCAGTTTAGAAAATATTGTGGGTGATTGCAGTTCATCCAATAACTCAATGAGTGGGATTGGAAACCTACCTTTTATTGTGATTTTATTTAGTGCTCTGTAGTCAATGTAAAAATGCCAAAGTGTCATCTTTCTTTTTTACTAAGGGCACTGGTGATGAAAATGAATCAATCTCTTTCTAAGCATGGGTATACCTGTGTGGTCTCACGTTGGTCGGTGAAGCACCTTATACAATATGATATGATGATCCCGGCTACAGTGAGGTGGCAATTGCTGTGGTCACTGAACTCAGATAAAATCCATTGCAGTTGCTTCATGCCTCCTTCTGGGATGTGGTTTTTTGTGGGGTTTCTGAGTAAAGGGCCTGTTGGTTCCAGTCCTATTTGCCACAACACACGAGGTTGAGATTATTTGCAGTACTTCATAATGGTCCTCGGGCTTTCTGCTCTTGGTTGGGCTGGTCTTTCTCCTTGGATGTGGAATTGTTCCCCACCCATCTGGAAATCCATGGTCATTCTTTTCCATTCACAAAGAACAAGCCCCAACTCTCTAAGCCACTAGATGCCTAGTAGGCTAGTACCACATCTACACCTGTGAACTTAAGTGGGTGGAAATCAGCTTGCAAGATGTAGTGTTGTACCTGGATAGGCACGGTCTTGCAAATTCTTTCACACCTAATTCTGCCCCCATTTGCAACATGAACATCGAAAGGAGGAATATATTGTGGTTGTTGCCCAAGCTGTCTAGTTAGGTCCATAGTGATAAAATTGAGAGTATGCTACCACTGTCAATTAGCACTGATATCCTTCGGCCCTTTAACAGACCCTCCGCTCCACTCATTGTTTGGGGTGAGTCTTAGCCACTTGAGGCTTGTGGGTAAATTTCTGGGCCCGCCATGCTCATCAAATCTTCCCATTTGATTGTCTCAGGTATTTCAGCTCTCAAATGATCAGTCTCTGGTTTGTCAACTTGCAACATGTAAGCACATTGAACCTTATATTGATGTCTGGGGTCGATCTTCTCATCACAATTGTAGCATAAAACCACACTCGAGACAGGCTTGCATCTCAGCCCATGCCAATTTCTTGTAGGGTGTTGTGGTCTGGTTATGAGGGTAAGCCGTCCTTTCTTGGGTGCTTAGTGGATTGTAGGGCACTATAACCTGATTATAAGGGCAATTCATCTTTTCTTGGGCACCCAGTTGAGCTCCCAGTAATTTGGGTGGATCTTTAACTAATGAGCCCTAGAATGGGCCTAGAATTACTTCATTCCTTGCATCGGTTGGTTTGAACCATCATTGGACTTGTTCACCCCTATATACTCTGCCAAGCCTTCTCAGGCAGTTTAATCGTTCTTGTAGTCTAGCTATTCCAACAGCAGCCGCTGCATAGCCTTAACTTCTACTTTGATTTCTTCCTTTAGTCCACTGATAAAACAGCACAAAAGGGCCTTCTCCAGCCAATCCTAAACTCGAGTGGCCAACTTCTCAAACTCTTGTTAATAATCTCTTACGGAGCCTATCTGTCGAAGCTTGGACAAGGATTCATTGAAATCCTCGAATCCAGAAGGACCAAAATGAAGGCATAAAGCTTCTGTAAAATCAGCCCAAGAAGTCTGAGGGTGGGTTCATTTGAACCATTGGTACCATCCTATTAGCTTCTCCTTCCATGTGGAAGGAAGCAACCAAAACTCGTTGGTGTCCAGGGTTTTTGTGGAATTCAGAATACCCTTTTGCCCTAAAATTCCAGCTCAGAGGATTGCTGCTGGTGAATGTTGGCAAGTACAGTCATGCAACATAGGTTCTTCCCTTGCCATTGCTGCCACTACTGTGCCCCTGTTCTCTGCCGATGACTTATGGTTCTCCTTCACGGTTGCTCCCTGTTGTCTCCTTGTCCAGCTGCACTACCACCATGGCCATCGTTTCCTTCAAGTCTTAAATATCGCCTGAGACTTTACGTAGGTTGATTTCCATTCGATTGATCCTATCTTCCATTGTATTTGAACGAGTGCTCAGCATTTTTCCTTCTTCCAACAGCTCTGATACCAAATTGTTGGACTCCATCCAACACAGGCACCTCTTTGAGAGTGCAATCTCCTTGAGACAGAAATAAGAGAGAAAGAGAGAGGAAGATAGAGAAAAGGAAGGGTGAGATAGAGAGAGAGAGAGAGAGAGAGAGAGAGAGAGAGAGAGAATTGGAAGGAATGAACTTGTCTCTTTATTCCTTTCGTTCTCTTTTTATAGTACATCAAGAATCAAGAATCACACTATTGCAAGACTGTTCAATTCTTAACAGCTCGAACTGTTCTCATTTGAATTGCTAGCTGTCAGTTAGTTTTCTAGTTGGCTTTTGCTGACCTAGCTTTTCTTTCTTCGCCTAGAGTATACCATTTGTATTATGGGCTTGCTTCCTCTGTTCTGGTCTCTAACAACATGTTTGTTGAAATGGTGTCAAATATAGATGATTTTCATTGAGAAACATTTGCAGTACACATGTTAAGAATTTTCTTTTTATAACCATTGATTGGCTTCAAACATTTTCTGTAAATATCTTTTGAGCTTTTTATATTTCTACCCACTGTATATAGATGCATTTGTAGAATGTTTTATGCAGGATACTACCTCACAAAGCTATCTTATAATCCTGGAGCTGGTGACATCCTAATGGGATTTTTGGGATCTGTAATCATTTCTTTTGCATTTTCAATGTTCAAGCAAAGAAAGGTAACAAGCTAATCTTTTCATTTTGTGGATTTTAAATCCAAACAGAACAGGGCTGCTTCATTTTGTATGTTTTGTGGTTAGTTCTTAATTCCCAAGTAAACTTTGTTGCATGGTGTTTTAGTCCAGAGACACTATTGCCAATAACATGATTGTATGTAGAATGCATGCATGCAAAGAACCACCATTCTCTGGAAGACTGGAACCCCTTTGTCCAAAATCTGCCACCCAGAATGCAAGGGCATGGCTGTACAGGATGTCAGATATGGAATTTAAAAATTGAAGCATCTTCCACAATATGGCACCTTTATTTAGGTATCCAGGTTTCATGATACAAAATCCACCAAATTACTTTATCATAATAATGCTTTTTATAATACCATTTTGAGAAACGGAAGATATGCAAGCTAGCCTAGAAATACGAAAGATATTCAAGGTGGGGCTCATTTTATTGTGGATCCACTTCCAATGTATGCACACATCAACCAGCTTGGTGTAATGGTAAAATCACAGGATGGTATGCATGAGAACATGGGTTCAAATCTGATCCAAGAGAGACCACTTTGAGTGAAAAAAAAAATGCCAAAGGTTAGGACCATACCCAATCTACCCTTCCCAAGACCCTAGATATCTGGGATCAACATTGGTTAACCACAATGGCTTTTTTATTGCCTGTTGGAAATTATATATGTTGTACATTTTTTTGCAGCTTGTCAAGAAGCATGCTTCAGAGATTTTCTCATCGGTGGTCATATCAACAATATTTTCATTGTATTCAACTGCTCTCGTAGGGCGCCTTATTGGGTTGGAACCTGCTCTGACTATTTCTATTTTACCCAGATGTATAACTGTGGCATTAGCACTCAGCGTTGTATCCTTTTTTGAAGGTAAAGCAAACTATGATACTCAGCATCTATAGGTAGACAATCTAGCATTGTGGAGAGATATTGGTTTCCAGTAATCATGACTTTTAAGTCGAGGGCCATAGAGATCACCTTCTTCAAGTTAGTTCAGATGACCAATCACCTGCTAATGTCCTTTCCTTGGCCAATGGCATCAAACGATACTTCTGTGTTCCTTGACTAGAAAAGAAGAAGAAGAAGAAGAAGAAGTTAGTCACTGTGATACTAAGTTGCAATTAAAGTTCCTTGAAGAACAATGAGAGAGAGAGAGAAATAATGAAGGAAAAGAAAATGCAGAGAGAATAAGAGAGAAACAAGTGGGAAAGAATCAAATACTTTCTTAGGCCTGTAGGCCCTTCTTATATGATACATAATGGGAAAACACAAGACTGCAATAATACCCCTACTAATATCAGTAAAAAGACCATACTATCTTTTCCCAATATTAACTAATAAAAATTAAAATTTAACTCTTCTCAGCATAATTTTCATCCATCTGAGCATTCTCATCCCTTCCCCATTTGTTTCATGGAAGCACTGCTTCTAGTAATAAGCCAAATAAAAAGTAAGATGTGTAAAGGCAGACAACAAGTATTACCACTTAAAAAGCCTTCTTTTCTGTGATTAGGCTTTAACAAAATTTTGCTTCCCTTATTGATTATAGGTGCCAATGCATCTCTAACAGCTGCTGTGGTTGTACTTACGGGTCTGATTGGAGCAAACTTTGTACAAGCAATGCTTAATAAACTTCGCTTGAATGATCCTATTGTTCGAGGAATAGCAACTGCCTCTAGGTAGGTATGCACCTCTTTTTTCTTTGTAAATAGTAAATCTACTTCTACTCAAAAACATAATGTTGGAGTTTGAATTCTCTGGATCCTGCAAACTGCAGAATTTTGAGCCTTAAGATTTAAGCAAAAAATGTTATCACATCCTCGTGTTTCAGTTCAGACACCTTGTCATTGTGATATCCAAATCCTGCATCTTAAGCTACAAGTACCAATGTTGAGATGGTATGACATAGGCGTATAGTATGGGATATGCCTCAGGTCCACCATACCATCCCCTTTTGGTCTTCACTTTTGATGGGCTGGTTAGGTTGAGTTGTTTCAACCATGGCTCAAAGTATTGGCATGCTCTGTATTGAAATTTCAAGTCTTAAGTGTGTCAACAGCTTAATACTCTTTCTTTTAGACAGTTTGATTACTTTACAAATGGATCTGATAGGATAGGTATTAATGTTTAAATCCATTAAAAGGCTCTAACTCATTATTTAATGTATCAGTAACCCTGAAAACCAATATATATCGTATGATAAGGTATGGTTCGCATCAATACTTTGAACCATGCTTTCAACTCAAACGTCGATAGCTGGAAGGTTCAAGCTTTTTACTGGACTATTTGACTGCTCACTTTCTGGGTTCAACCAATTCACCCAGCATTTTTTTAAGAAAATGGTAGAATAAATTCAAGGTGCAAAATTATCCACACTCCTTACAAGTTGGTTATTATGTTGTTGTTTCAGTTCTCATGGATTGGGGACAGCAGCCTTATCAGTAAAGGAGCCTGAGGCTCTCCCATTCTGCGCCATCACCTATGCCCTCACTGGTATATTTGGATCATTGATTTGCTCAGTGCCAGCAGTCAGGCAGAGCTTGGTTCTTGTGGTTGGTTGAGACTATCAGCAATTCATCTACAATTGCATATGCCATATGGTAGTTGTACCATCACACACATCTCTTGGAATAACATCTCAGCTTTGCAAAAAGATTATGTCAGTTAAATGGTTTGGAACATACCACCTCTTGGTATGAAGATTCAAGAACAATATCCCTTGTAGTACGATGTCATAAGTTGAGGTTTTTGAACATTGTCATAGCAGTTGGGGCTCTATTGGACAATCCTTTAGAGAGATTATAGTTTACAAGGGGGAATGTTAAACGTGAAGCCGTGAGGATTTTGATGATTGTGATAGTAGGTACTCTGGTTATTCAAAGATCAAATTCATTTTCCTTTAGTATGGATATGATCAATTGGAGGGGGAAAAACTCATTTGAAGCTTGTAAGAGTTTGATGGTTAAAAAAAAACATCTTACAATATTTATCAAAAAAAAAGAAACATCTTACAATTAAGTTGCGTCCTAGGCCACAAGCTTTCCCATTAAATAGGCCAATGTCTAAACTTTTAGAGTATTCCTTCTATTGTTTTTGTTACTTTTAAATTGTTATTATTACAGTTTTCAGAAAGCAAAGGGAAGTTCAGTTGTTGATGTAGATGCATGTGGGAAATAAATCTTTCTTTTTTATTGGTTTAGCCTAAATTTGGCATACTTACAATTGTAAGTAGTAAATGTTTTGTTGAAGTAATAGGCCGAGCCCGGGCTCCTACCTTTCTTTTATTATACAATAGGCCTTAGGTATTGGGCCCTATATCCATTAATTTGTTTATTATAGCTACTGCCATAAGGGCATTCTTGTAAGAATTGGGATCTGCTCCTCACAGAGCACTCCTCACACTGACCTCACAGCTACATCCCATCATGCAAGTATGGGAGATGTTCCTGATGTGTGGCCGATACATTCTGTGAGGTCGGTGTGAGTAGTGCTCTGAGGAGCAGCCGGACTCTTCTTGTAACTACCCATTTAATTACAATTAGACCTAATAAAACATATTTGGGGGTTGGGAGAGTCACGATTCTCTTAATCCCAAACCCTATTTTATTCTCTTCTTGCTTCTCTATTGATCTGAATCTTCTCTAAATTTAAGCAAAATGCATTTTTTCAAGCTTATATGCCCTTACTGGTTCTTTATGGAGAAACAGAGATGCATACATAGAATGCTCAACTCTCTCAACAATGTCAAAGTACAATTTAGTGCTAGTATATTTGGTTGGGTTTCAATTTTGCTATTGTTTAGGGCTTTAGGCTAACTAAACAATTTCTTTGCTCCGTTGTCTTAGTAATATAAGAGCTTTGTCCATGTGAAGGCTTATCTGTAACTGGTAGCCCTATATGATCTTTCTTTTATCTATCTTGTTTTTCACAAATGTCAAAAAAGCAAAAGTTTTCCTTTATTCGTAGGAATAGAATAATTCAATTGCTGCTTTGAAATTCCATCATACAAAGAAAAAAGATATCAAGCCAACAGAGGCATACGTGCATCCATCCATTTCTTTTTCAGATTAGTCCTATGAACTTTAGAATGGGCGTCAAATTCATGTTGTTCATGTATGATTTACCTGAAGCAATTTTCTAGTTTGCTTATCTAATATAATGGGTCTTCAGGCAAATTGTGAGGGTTGCCATCTTTTTGTGGCATTCAAACAGGAAAGCAATTAAATTAATGCATATATATATATATATATATATATATATATATATATATATATATATATATATCAAAACGATCCACGTTACCATGTCTCTCCTTACTCCAAACTCTTTTGAATTTTGAATTTTTTTAATTTCACATAATGACCCATTAAATCAATAAAGAAACAACATTGGTTTAATTATTTCTAACAACCATAAATAAAGAGGGATTTGCTTTTCTAATGTTTAGTGAAGTGGCACCACTTCTCCCAATTTCTCCTAAATTGTCTCTAATTCCTATTTATTTCCTAAATTATCTCTAACTCCTATTTATCTCTTAAGTTAATCATCTCTAATTTAGGAGAGGGATTCTCCTAAGCTATCTCTAATTCTTATTTATCCTCTCCCCCACATTTTGTTATAAATTTATTTTTAGTAATTACATATTCTTTATAATTTATTAATTAATATTTATTAGAGATAAAACTATTATTTGAGATTATACTATTTATTGACTAATAGATAACTAAATAATATTGTAAATAACTAATTTCACTTATATCATTTAATAATTACTGAAAATAACTTTCAAAAAAATTAATATTTATTAGTAATGATTTTACAATAATAGTGTATATTCATTATATATTTATATATAATAAAATAATATTTATTGTATTTTAAATAATTATTTGTAAATATATTTTGGTTTTGTTATTTAACAAAAAATTGTCAATAATTATTAGAGATTAAACAACTATTGTTTAACTTTTGAAATTTAATTTATTGTATTTTTGTTATAAATTTATTTTTATTAATTATGTATTTTGTATAATTTATTGATTAAAATTTATTAGAGATTAAACTATTATTTGATATTACACTATTTATTGACTAATTTAATATATTTTCAGTATTTATTGTATTTTTGTAATTATTATATTTTTATTAGATATCTATTGTATTTTCATTATAAATTTCTTTTCAATAATTGTGTATTTTTCTATAAAATTTCAATAATTATTGGAGGTTAAACTATTGTTATTTATTAGAGATTAGACTATTAATTTAGCTAAAATTAGGAGAGTTCAAGGATTGGTTCAGTTTGGTTGCATGCTATTTCACCAACCAAATCAACCTGGTCAGGTTGGGAGTTTTTGACCTCAAACTAACTAACCATTAGTGAAAACCCTCAAACCCGGGTTGTACCAGTTTGGGTCTATTTTTGGGTTGGTTTGTTTGTCCAAAAGAATTAAACTTAAAAATTAAATTTAAATTTAGTAAATTGCAATGGTATTATTAAAAAAAATAACTTTATGATATAAAATATTTTAGACTAAGAGATATGGGAAATCTCCCACTTTCTTGTATCAAAAAATTATACTTAAAATATAAAACATTAATATATATCTATGGTCGGATTGGTTCAGTTTTGTTCGATTTTGGTCAAACTAAAATTGACCTAATTTGGTTGGATTGGAAAATTGTTGAACCAAAACCGATAAAAAATGCTAGGAAACTGACCAACTCGAATCGAATTGGACCAGATTGGTTATTAAAAAGTTAAAATATAAAATAATTATATACTCATATGTATTTCTATTGTTTAGCTTTCACTTACAAAGCTCATACAACACATGAGTCCCTACTAGTATATACTAAAGTAGTTGAGGCCACGTCAAATGGCTTCTCCTTTCTCCCTTACCCCAATGAGAGCTCTCAATTCACATGTCTATTAAAGGGAGTCAATGTGTCAAGGTATTAATTAGTGCCTTTGAGAATAATGGGATAAGATTTGAAGGTGGAATGGGTAAGTAAAATTGGGTGAGTAGAAGTAGTACAAATTAGGGATTATAGCGATAAGGGCAACTTTTGGGTCCTATTATCAATAAAAATCATATTTTTAACATAATTTATAGAATAGGGCAACTTTTTTTAAAAAATATCAAAAAAGGGTAGAAATACTATTCATCTCCTTCCTCCTTCAGACCACCGAACAAATCTCCCCACCTCTAGTCTCTATCTTTCTCTTTCCTCCTCCTCCTCTTCCTTTTTCTTCTTCTTCTTCTTCTTCTTCTTTGCATCTGAGTTTGGAGCAGAGCTGCTATGAGTTCTTCTTTTGAAACAATTAGAACACATGAAACACCATATACAAGAATTGGCAATTTAGTTGGTTTAAAAGTTTTTAAACACCAAAAATTGAAAAAATCCTCACGTCGTTTAATGTTGTGTAGGGACGGATGGTAATAACAAGAGTACTAAAAAGAGGAACACAGTTAGAATAGAGAAGGGAAGAGCTAAAAGAAGGAAACCCGAGCTTGAAAGAACATTTACAAGGGTATTCGACAGAGGCCGTAGGGGAAATGTGCTTCTAAGATACGCGACCAACACAAGGGTGTCCATGTGTGGCTTCCAGTTCCACACTCCCCACCAGCTCCGCTGTTTCAGGCTCAAGCTCCAAGAACGATTCCAAGCCAAAGATTTGCTCTTTCAGTTCGACTTCACTACTGGTGTGTTGATTGTAGAATATTTCCTCTTTGAAAGGAAAGGACATGGTCGTGGAAGTATCCGATTGTCCTCCTGTGGCCGAAAAATTCTTCTAGGTTGAGTTGGGGACGAAGAAGCATCATCTCTTGGCTGGTGGTGGTTATGGTGATGGAACCGATACGGCTTCATTTCAAAGAAGTTGAGCTTTGCTTTGTTACCTCATGATCCTCTTGGCCGCTTGGTTATAAACCATAGCAGCTTCTTTGGCAGTGTTGTAAGAAGATGAACAGCATTTTTGCCCTTATTTGATAGATTTAAAAAAAAAATTAGTCTATTTTAGAAATTATATTAAAAGGATTATTTTTATTGATATTAGGGCCCAAAAGTTGCTTTTATCAACTATAACCCCTACAAATTAAGTGGGACACGTTGTTAGTGATGTGTAGGGAATAATTTGATTTTCTGGAATTGTATGTGAAACTCGTCTATAGTGCTTGTGGAGATCGGCTTCCATCAGGGCAAACTTGTGCCCACACCATTCTAACAGCCTTTCCCAACCTTGCATTGGGAATATTTCCCTATAAAATAAAGCACATAAGTAAGGAGATATTCTCAGTGCAAGGCAGTAAAGGCTGCTTGAACGGGCTTTGCCCTAGCTGAAGCCGAACTCGTGCTTGTGTTAGTACAGGGCTGAGTTTAGTGTTTAATGCCTTATTTGTAGGGGGTTAGTTAGTTCAGAGAGTTATGGTAATTTGGGAGTCATTGTAAGTATCATTTTGAGGATATGAATTGAAGAATTTTACTTAAAACCAAATTATCATTTTGAGGATTTGAATTGAAGAATTTTAATTTTACTTAAAACCAAATTATCATTTTGGGGATATGAATTGAAGAATTTTACCTAAAATGATTTTTGTCGGAGTCTCTTGTCTCCTTCAAAATAGACGGAATTTACGTTATGTCTTAATTGGGATCGTAATACCTTCCTTTATCTTAAGCTCCTCTCCATCTCTCATATAGACACCTCATCAGTCATCATTGCGTGACAGATCAGGAAGATTATTCATCTTTTTTGCTTTATTTTTGGTTCTCAACGCTTTTGTGAAAGTTCTTGTATTTGGGAAGAGAGCATTTCTTATCCTGTTAAGGAAAAACAAATAATAATACTCATGATACCCATGGTAGATGAATATCCCATGTTTTTACTTTTACTAGAATTTCATGAAACTTTTGAAAGTGACAATTTTGTTGGTGTAGGTGAAATTGAATTACAAAGACTTCAACTTGACAAATTTAAGACAAGTTTTAAAAAAAGAACTATATCAATGTATTTTCAGATAACTTCAGCTAAAGAGTATCAAGGTATTACAAAGGCTATTTTTAAGATATATATTGCAGTATGCTTTGGATACATATGGATATGGCGGAATGCCGGTGGAATGAGTAAGTTAGACAAAAGTTTAAGGGGGAACTCATATAAATTTCATAAATGCATTAACAATATTAAATCGAATGACTACAAATCATATATAAATAAATAAAAAAAAAACATATTTTAATAATTTATGTGAAGTCATACTAGAAGAGTTAAAATATTTAGGCATATTCTCATATGAAACCAATATGAATTTTATAAATATTTAAAAATACTAATTTTAACTATTATTTTTCTTTTATTTCTAATTTTTTGGTTGACTAACACTATCTGTTTGAATTAAATGTGATTGAATTAGAATCTAAATAAAGCCCATGTTGTTTCAATCAGCACATCGTTGTAATTTAACTTAGTAGTCAGTAATTTTATGTCTAATGTTCAAATCTTCCTAATGGCATATGACTCTTAAATTAATCTTCATTTAATGGGGAAGTGGATTAAATGATAGGATTTGAAAACGTAGATGGTGGGATTTAATCCATTAAATGAAGGATTTGAAATTTGACAAGGCCACAATAATCAATGAATAATTAGAGAACTTAATGTGCTGATACAATACTCATTTATGTATGATACACACCGATGTAATGGTGATACAAAAAATGCCTACAACATAGGAGGAATGGCATCAAATTCTGCATATCAATCGCCTTGCAAACCAATCCAATATGCCATATTGTAAGATATATAATATTTATATTCTAAACCTTCATTATGCCTAAATTCTAGGTATCTTATAAGATGTTGTAAAAGCTAGAAAAAGAGGAAACCTAAAGAAATTAAATTATGATAGGAAGCAATAATGATGAAAATAATGAAATAGGAGCAGCCCACTGCACAAAGAGAGGGACAGATGAAACATAATGAAATATATAAATATATTGATAAGTATTATATAAATTAGGACATGAACTTTCACCAATCATAATTGGAATTTTGAAAGAAAAACGAAATCTTTCATGGGATTCCAATGAAATCCCAAAATCTCCTGGAATTAATAGCATTAGCGTGGCCTTGTGTGAGATGATTGGTTCGTAATTCAAAGTGGCTAACATGATATCTTGAAAAACCTCTCAAGTCAGAGGATAAACTTCAGCCTATAGAATAGTATATGTACTAAAGTGAAGGTAAAATTTTGCAAATTTGATCAACTTGATGTAGTAAAGTATCCATATAGGGGGTGCAAGTCAGGCGGGTTGGGCCGGGTTGATAGTCAAGTCAGGTCCAATTCTGAAATTTGGGTTTAAGGATCGAGTCCGAGTTCAGGTTCAGTTGGTCAATGAATCCACTCTAAAATTATACATGTATGTATACATTTATGTAAACTAGTAAATATGCATGTGCATTTGCATGTGACAGTATTTCTAAGACAAAACTATTTATAATTCATAGACAGCTTTTGAATGGTTATAAGTAGACAGTTTCAAAAATGAAAATAAAGGACATATATGCCCCCTTTATGCCCATTGTATGCTTAAACAAGGGAGATAGAAAACATCTAATGAAAAATTCCAAAAAGAAGAGACATTCGCTCTTTTATAGGTAGTATAGATATATACACATATAGTATGTATATATGTAAATATATATGCAAAAATTTACACATATACGTATAAATGTATATAATTGGGCTGTATTCGTGTTACTTAAGGACTAGAACCGGGCCCAGCCCAAAAAATAAAAAGCCCAAATGCTTAGTCCTAACCTAACCCAAGGATTGATAATCTAAACCTAACTCATGTAGAATTTTAGGATGAATTAATTGAGGCTCTAAGTTGCACCCCTATGTTTTGACTTGGAATCAACTATTCACTAATTATGATATCGCGTCAATCATACAAGAGAGGCTCCCAACTCACCTACTAGTTAAATTGATGGATAGTCATTTACATAAATACATGCATGTGGCATGGTACGTGTAATATTACACACAAGATGATGTGGTTCATTTTATATGAGAAAAATTGGGGTACGAGGAAAGTGATGCAAATTTTGCATCAATTTTGGGATGTAAAACTTGCACTACCCAGTAAATGCAAAAGAGACAAAAAAATACAAATTTTGTATCAGATAAAGATACAAGTCATAATTACAAATAAATAAAAGCAAAACCGAATCAGATACAAATTTTACACTTGGTCAAGATTTGCACTACAGCTAAGCACGGCCTTCAGTAGAAATTATATGCATGTATAATGTTAAATATGTTTCTTTTGCTCATCATGTGCCACTTACAAGTAGGGGTGAGCATGGATTAGTTTGATTCAGTTCCATGGCAGAAACATGGATCCTACCCTATAGGGGTCGGTTCCAGGTTTTTGGAACCAGAACCTATATTGTGAAGGTCAGTGTAGGGTTGGTTCTAGCCTTAGTGGATTTGGGGTTGATTCTAGGGTCTACTAGTGGAACATATTCTTTCTTTATTCTTCCCCCTCCCCTCTTCAAAAAAAAGAAGCATGTTCTTTAAAAACATGATTGTCAATAAATATAATATATAGTTTAAAACTATATTATCTTTATTGATTAAATTGAGTAAATTAATATGTAGATTATCATTATATGGTTCAAAACTTATAATTTGAATTTATAAGTTAATATGTAGATTATCACTATAGATCCTACCCTATAGGGGCCGGTTCCAGGTTTTTGGAACCAGAACCTATATTGTGAAGGTCAGTGTAGGGTTGGTTCTAGCCTTAGTGGATTTGGGGTTGATTCTAGGGTCTACCAGTGGAACATATTCTTTGTTTATTCTTCCCCCTCCCCCTTTCAAAAAAAAAAAAAAAGAAGCATGTTCTTTAAAAACATGATTGTCAATAAATATAATATATAGTTTATACTATATTATCTTTATTGATTAAATTGAGTAAGTTAATATGTAGATTATCATTATATGGTTCAAAACTTATAATTTGAATTTACATTTTGTAAATATTACCTTTTACATTACTTATTATACACATTTAAATATTAAAATGAAAATAAATGATCAAATAACTTAAGTAATTCAGTGGTCAAGTGAGACTATAGCCTTTCTAATCATGAGTGCTTAGGTCCAATCTTCACATCTCCAAAAGTATTTTGAGGTTTATTTCAAGGCAGGTTCCACCAAGGCCAAGCCCCTAGAACCTGGAACTAGCCTAGGTGGGGGTCAGTTCCAAACATTTGAAACCAAATCCTGCCCTATAACAAATTAATTTGGCCTGGTTCCATTCAATTTCGGATAGAACTTACCCATTTTCTCACCCCTACTTAAAAGTGTTTCATTTACCATAAACCCACAACATTATCTAATCTTAGATGGTTTGTGCACCAAAAGTTTGGGCGGATTGTGGATCCTACCACAATGTTTCAGATGTGTGTAGTGCAAGGAGACATCTGATCAAGACTGAAGTGTCTGAACTGAATGATTTATTGCTTAATTTGTACTTAAGTGAATGAATCATTGAATAAAGAATTCTAAGCAGTGGTGGACCTATTTAGAAACCACCATGGGCAATTGCCCCGCTGAGATTCAAAAATATTTTATATCTATATAAAGATTTTTTTTTTACAATTGACTCCATTCAAATAAAATAGTAGGGGGTCAAATGAAATTTGACTTCTTAAATAAGTTATTTTTTTCGTTGTTTTAAAAGGCCTGAGAAGTGAGGCAAGAGGGTATGCCCCCAATGATCAAAGGTCCGGGGTCCTACTTCTAAGCTCCTTAATCAATGACACCTTGGATTGATTACAAAGCAATAAGTCATTTAATTGAGTCACTTCAATCATTATCAAACAGCCCCTAAGATGCATTTGTAAGCAGTACGAGGAAAACAAAAACTACACTCTTGGCATTTCTCTTGTATAGTCTAGAGAACCAATGGGTTGACCCACAAACCAGACTTCTGTAACCGAGTCAATCGGATCTCAAATCTTACACATGAAAACTAGAGAAAGTTATTGGCTATACCACTTTAACTACCAAGCACACTGATATTGCTAGCGCCAGGCACCAGGCAGATGAGATGACCCTAACTAGTAGAGATGATCAGATCCAACCCAGCCCACATTGCACAGCACGTTTGGTTCAGAAATTTCTAGCTTCTAGGTGCGACAAAGTGTTTTTTCATCCAAGCCCTTCACCTAGCCCAGGCCCACTTCAAGCCCACATGTACAGCAGGATGGGTTCAGCTCTAAAACCTTCAGGCTTACATTAATGTGTGTGCGTTAATATATGATTCAGTGACCTATGTGGGCCAGGACCGGCCCATGCCCCCCTATTAAACCTGGCGGATGATCAGTAATGCCGAGTTGGTATCCGGTCCAACCTTATCAGACAGTTCAGACGACTTAACACTTTTGCATCTCTGCCCCAGCAGCACCCGATGCCAATAATACTAGGTGGCTACGAGTCGAGCTTCTCACGAATTATTCGAGTTTGGCTCGTAAAAATCTTGGTTTGGTTCGGTTTAAATCAAGCTTGAACCTGATATATAGGCTTATTTGTTAATTAAACTAAGTTCGAGCCCAGTGAAGCTTGTCTCGTGAGGCTCGCAAGATTAGTATAATAAATAAATATTTTTTATTATATACATACATACATACATATATATACATATAAATATATATAATAAATAATTTTAATTTTATATATAATATTTTTATTTTTTATATATAATAGTAAATAATTTTTATAATTCTTATTTTTTTATATATAAAATAAAAACATCTTTTATATGTATATTTTTTATTTTTTATTTTTTATATAATAATAGATAGATTTTATAATTCTTAATTTTTTGTAAATAAAATAAAAAATAGTATATATATATGGAAATTTGGCCTGTCTCCATGGGGCAATGCCTCAATCAGGGCATTTTGACCACTGATCTGTCTAGGGTAAATTCGAGAAAACCCAAAACTCTAGGAATTAAGTATAGGGCGGGGATGGTATTTGTTCACCCCACCCCGACCCTGGTCTTAAACTCGCCCCAATTATATTATATAACATTATATATTATAAATTTGTAAAAAAATACAAATGGGAATGAAGTGGGGGGCAAATTTTGGATGGGGCTAGGATGTATAACCCGCCGGAGTTCGGGGCGGGGCATTTGACTTCGGGATCGAAGACGGGGCAGGCAAAACCCGACCACCCTGCCCCGCCCCGTTTTCAGATAAGTCGATTACCAACTTATTACCGGTAATCTATATAGGTAGGTGCTGGGAGACGGCATGTTTCTATTCTACGCAGACGCCACCAGACCCTTATCCTACACCTGAACGAATCTTTCCTCGCCTCGAAACTCGAAACTCGAAACTCGAAACCCCTACACTACATTCATTCACTTTTGTTCATCCGTACCGTACCACAGCATATATACTTCAAATCCAGCGATCCAGATCACTTTAATCAGTCAAAAAGGAGGTTCCACTGTTCCACACTCCACAGACGTTAAGCTGATAAGCTCTGCCTATAAGCCGAATCCGTAGCCGTCCGATACATGTGATTCCATTTCTACAGTGTGTGGTCTCTTTTCAATTGCACTTGGTCAGATACAAAATACAGATCGATACCAACCCTCCGTCAGGTCATTTCTCCAAAGTTCAATGAGACATGGATTCGACGGCTGCGATCATCCGAAATGGTTGCTTTTTTGACCTTTAAAGTTAAAAAAAAAATGGGCCGTTTAGTGGGACCCACCATTTATTATAATTAGTCCAAGTGGTCCCCACTTCCGGACTGTCCACTGTCCACTGTCCACCAAAAAGTTTTACCTTTCAATCGCTCTCACCGGTCACCACCCGTTAAATATTGATATTTCATGGTCAAAAACCTGAAGCGCAACATGGCGTAAGTTAGCCATTTGCACTTGTTAAAAATCGTTTAACCGTAAAAATATTTAATTTTATGACTGTATTTTTCAACTTGAAGAGCAGCCCAAGAAAGGTACGCAGAGCGAGTATTTCATGGCAGTAGAGGCATCTCTGTGCTTGCAAAACCAATAGAAACAGAACAAAGTTACTTTTTAGTTTTTTCCTTCGCCCCCCCCCCCCCTCTCTCTCTCTGAACTACTACTACTACACCCAACAAGATGGAAAAGAGGAAAGACTGAAATGTTTACCGGGAAAAGAGTTTCTTCCGTCAAAAATAAACGAGGATAATTAGAAGTCTTTCTTGGTGATCGTTTATCTAGTAAGTTTCTTTCTCCATCTTTCTAGCCCTTCGAATCCTTCTTTTACTTTTTTCTGTGGATAGAGAATCTTTACTGCATGTTTGTTTTGATGCTCGTCTTTGATGGGTGTACTTACTTTGGTGTAGTTCTGGTTCTTCTTTCACGGGAATATGTGTTTCCCCTTGCAAGTTCTTAGGTTCGGCTTGGTTTGATTGATGACCCAGACGATGTATCAACAGTTTCTTCTCTGACTTTGAGGGTCTCGAGTGGTTACTGGCATGGGTCTTGGTTTCCTTCTCAGCTTATGTGTTTTTATATGATGAAATTGGTTTTCTTTGGTTTTAATCCATTAGCTTTATTGCACTGTGTAGGGTTTACATTTTATTGTGCATTCAGGAGTCAATAGATCAAGTTTTGTTTTTTATTTTCATTTAAGATGTCTGATGAAAGACTTCATCGATGCTAAATATTGCGCTGAACTGTTCTGAAGTGATCTTTTGTTTCTATAAAAGTACATTCTGTAAAGTTAGAATCATTTTCTTCCTGAATCCATGGATCAACTGTTATACCTGCTGTTCTTAAACGTTCCGACAAGGGGCCCTGTATTTTGCGCCGAGGGTGTCAGTTTCAGGCATACAGTTTTGGTATTGAGTTCATCTGTTGATCATGGTTCCTTTTTTTGGACTCTCTGAAGCGATTTGACTAATTATTTTCTTGTTATATGACTGATTTTAGAGACAATTTGAAGTTACATTTGGCTATTTTGTCTAGGCTAATTGTTTTATAATATGGTTTGTGCCATTGTTTGTAGTTGGTGTTTCTCCACGTTTCTCTGGAATTTCTGATGCTGGTTTGTTCTACATTAATGTCACATTACAGTTTCCTTTCTAGTATGCGGATATAGTAGTCTGTTTCCCTGCACAAGAAATCATTTGAGGATTGTTTTGTCACTGGCTTACATGGATGAGAAAGGTGGACTGGGTATTCGGAATTGGAATTTCTCGGAGCAGTCCGTGGGTGTAGATGCAGTATTGAAGCCCGTCTCTGGAGTCCAAGTCCCTGGTGGAACCTCTGGACATCAAACTGCCTTTTTAAAGATGGGGGCATATGGCAACAGAAATTCCATGATTCCTCATGCTGATGCAGGAGCATCTGCTATGGAGTATGCTGGGCACTGTTGGGTTCACCCTAGAAACTTCTTGCCTGTCAATAAAGCCAGTCCGTCTCCACTTCAGGCAATTCCACTGAACACAGACGGAGGCATCCCTGTTGTTCCTACTGGTATGGGTGTACCAACAGATGGACAAACACAAAGTAGTGAGTTTGGGACTAAATCATCAAAGATCAGAAAACAGCAGCCTTCTGCAAAGAAGTCTAATCGTGTTGCTTCCAAGGTCTTAAGGCCAAAGCAACCCAAAAAGAAGCCCTCTGTCTCTACAAAAAAGAAGAATAATTCTATATCCACTGTAAAGCATGAGAAGAAAATTTTGGATATTGTCATAGATGGAACCACGATAGATTTTTCACAGATGCCTGCTCCAATTTGCTCCTGCACTGGTGTAGCTCGACAGTGCTACAGATGGGGTGCCGGTGGATGGCAATCCTCCTGTTGCACCACAAGCATATCTGAATACCCTCTCCCAATGAGTACCACAAGGCCTGGAGCACGCATGGCGGGGAGGAAAATGAGTAATGGTGCATATGCAAAGCTTCTGCAGAGACTTGCAAGTGAAGGTTATGACCTTTCTCATCCAGTTGACTTGAAGGATCATTGGGCTAGACATGGTACCAATAAGTTTGTTACAATCAAGTAAAGGTGAAAACTTGAAAAGTGGTTTCTTTTATGCTTTGTTTTCATGCTTCTCTAATTCAAGTTTTTGCTGTTTAGATATACTTCCTGCTGTATCTAGAGACATGATAAAGCAGTTTTGTAAAGGTGATTTGCTGTCATATCACAAAGACCTGCCTTTAGGTTCTTCTGATGAGAAATTAGTTGGGATTTTAATTTATCAAGATTAACTACTTTACATCACCTGTAAATGGCTTTTCCTTCTATTGTTCCTTTCTATATTTCTTCATACTACAAGTTTACTTTTTGTGGGCAACATAATTGATTCTTTTCTTTCCTGAGGTTAAACTTAGAGATATAGTATAATATTTTTATCAGCTGTATAGGGTTGTAAAATTATCTCTGTTCTTTTCCTTGTTGTAAGAATTTTATATATTTCAATTGTGCTTTAGATAGTAGGGTCTTTAATTCAGCTAGTCTTGAATCTTGATTATAATGTTTGTCTGGGTTCCATTTTTCCTACCTCACCAGGTTCTGTAGCTAATCAATCAACAATGCCTCCTAATTTTACTACAACCCCCTTCTGTCCTTCCTCTTATCCAAGGTTCAAAATTTTGATACGATATGTCCGGTATCAGGAGCTCTCAAATAAGGGGTGTTTCAAACTTTGACCACTTTCAGGGGGTAGGCATGCTTAAAACCCGACCCTCTGAAGCAATTTTGGAAAAAATTAAAAAGAAAAAGTTGTTAAATATCAAACACCTGATACACCTGTTTGTGCGAATTGGGTGTATTGATTACTTTAAGCCCTGTTCTTCTCCAAGGAACCATCTCTAGAATCTAGATCTAGTCAAATAGCAAGTTAAACTTGATGTCTGTAAGGCTCATTATGGTTGTTTAAATCGCTTATTCATTATATATATAATCTATAAAACCCTGAAAATTCTAGTATTACCTAAACAGTTGGTAACAAGAATTTGGCAGCTTACTACACATGGTTGGAGCACAAAATAATGTTTGAAATTAATTTCATTACATCCAATTGGTAGAGAAAATTAATTGGCTCTAGACCAACTTTTTGACCAAGGTCAAAATACTCAGAGTGGAGGAGATTATGAGCTAGGAATATCAGGTGCAAGGTTCAAAGTTTTGATACAGTACACCCCATATCAGGCATATCGTATCAAATTGGTGCCTTTCGATATGTGAAATACAGGTCTTTTATTTCAGGGCGTAGACATGCCTTAAACCAACCCTTCTGAAAAGGTTTTGAGAAAAAAAAGAAAAACTAAAAAACATGATATACGTGTGGGGTTCAGAGTATCGATACACCCTTCCATCGTATCGGGGTGTATCGATACTTTGAACCATGATCAGGTATTATAATGAAAATTTAAAAGGGTTTTTGAATTTCTAATCTCTTAGGTGTGCATATGTGGACTGGATCTCCAGACCCAGGCATGCTCTGGGAATATCAGAAATCCTTACATCAGTGGTTCTAGGCGAGGGAGTACCTATATTTGTAGAGAGCGGTTACATCAAAAGGTTAGATTCGTAAGGGTCAAAGAAGTGCTTGGGAATTGTAAAGAATCACTAGTTTTTCCTTATTTTTTGCTACAAAATCTTGGTTTGTGGGGACGGAGAGGGGAGCTTGAAGGCAGGATTGTTACCAGCTGAGCCAACTTGCACCTTCAATGGACTCGTGATGGAATGGCCACAGAATAACTACAATGTCAGGACTCAGGAATTATGTAGATGGTGGCAGTTGTTTCCTTTTAGCTTGTGATGCATTTATATTAGAGCTTCCCTGTCATCTAATGGTTGGGGATGTTCTCTCTATTTTTTGGATCATTACTTCATTAGCATGACAAAACAAGTGTAAGCTGGTGGATTTGGGCCATTTGGCACTCAGTCTCACTTCAAAAGTTTGAGGAAGATGGCCATGGAAGCATGTCAGTGTGGTGTGGGGGAGGAATACGGGTTTTTCCCCATAAAATGAATCTATTGTGTGTTGTTGATGGGCATATGTGGGTATGGGATTTATAATGTTTTTAGACCTCCCACATTCTAGAATTTTCTTATATTTTGTCTTTGCCTTTTTTTCCCTTTAATTGGTATTCCAGGATGTTATAGCACTAGTTGATGCAAATGGCTCTAGTTAAGTGAACAATTGATCTGAACAGGTCCAGTCTTACTCGGGTGCATACTGGGTCGATTAGGTTAATATAAATCCACTGTCTTACAACAAGTTTTACTAATGAAAGGTATTTTTTATAGTAAATGAAAAAATATAAATAAAATAAAAAAAGAAAATAAACCAGAGTACAATGTGGTCCAATGAGGGGTATTTTCCTACATTAATAGAAGTGTTATTAGTGTTACTGATCAGAAAACAAGCACAGTCTTGTATAGTTGTATTTAATTGTAGTTTTGGATTTGGAAAAAAGCTGGGGGATGGGATATTGTTGATTTTTCAGCCCTTCACTCTTATTATGGAGTGCAATGAAATCCATAGAATTTTGTGATTTCTCAATGCTAGCTTATATTTTTCATTGCAACAGAGATTGTAAAGCATTTTAATTCCCCAAGGCTGAGTTATTTGATTTTCTCCATAGGGATTTCTATCAACATGGGCGCTTAGAAGGGTGTTTATATTGAACTTTAATGGTCCTTGGGATTTGGGAAGTTGGGGGTCCTTGATAGAGTACTCAAATGTTCAATGAAGTGATTCTCTGACTTTTTTCCCTTTTTCATGTAGTTTTCAGTTTTGTTTGGGGGTGAGGGGTGGTAGTTTGCCATGCGTGTTTTTTCTCTTTAGGATCCAGTGGCATTCTTTGTAATTATGGTGAACAGTGCTACTCCCTACACTTTGTTTACTTGTAAACTGTTCTTTTCATTGTTTTAAGAGTTAGACCTGTGACATTTTTGGGTCCTGCTTAAATAACATGTTTCATGGTTTCAATGGACTAACTGCCCAGTTAACCAGTAAAACCATGACTAAAATGAGCCTTCTAGTTTTATGTTTTTGTCAGAGATGAATGAACGGGTTCTTTAAGAAACCTAAGTGAGATTCTAGGCTTTATCTCTTTTTTGTCTCAATGTCTTTATTTTTATTTCAGCCCTTGGAATGCTATCAATAACCTGGAGAATAGTAATCAATTTATTCAAGGAAGGCTGGTATATTGATCTTTAGTATGTTTTCACTTCAACTTATCCAAAACTATAGTTTCTCGTTGTTTTTTTCCTTGGAGGGAGAAATATCTCTTAGAAATTACATCTTTGTAGAACTTTAGTTTCTTGCCCTGGGTGGGGGGGCACTCCTTTCAAATTGTTTTTTCATTCTCTACTTCTTGAAATTTCTTTCTCTGGAAAATTCTGTATAACCATGAAATTTAAGTCTATATTCTTCTCCTAAACCTAAACCTTGAACCTGCAAGCTTAAGTTATCATTTGATAACCTGTCCACATTTTCCAAGCCCAAACCCTTTTTTCATCTAGTCTTGTTAAAAATTTTCTCACTCCTTATAGTATACCAATAGCAAGTATTAGGCATTACCCAAAACCTGATTTGGTGAGGTTTGAGATTGAGTTCTTGATTCAATTTCAGTCTCTGGTTGCCATCTGGATGCAGACATTAAACAAATTTTCCATTTCTTGAATCTAGTTCGGTTATGGCATCTGTCATCAAGTTTTCCTTTTGATTGGATAGGAAGAACAATTGGGTTTTATGATGAAATTTTGAAAAAAAAATTGGAGGACAAGTTTGAAATTTCATATTTCCAATCAATATTTTAACTATGATGTCCATTTGCCAGAAAACTTAAAGTACTTGAAGTAATTCTTTAGAAAAACCTGATTGCGTAGTTTAAGTATTTAATACTTAAAAAAAATGAGAACAGCAACTAAGGACAAAGGAGTGTGTAGAGCATCATGAGAGAACGGATCTGCTCCTCACAGTTGGGCGCCTCACATGCACATCCACCGTGCATTTTTTTTTTTTAAAGAACCACCGTGCATTGGGTATCAAGGAAAGGTTACATTGTTATGACATCAAGAAAACCCACGTACACTCGTCCATTGATCAAGTCCTAAATTCTGAGTTACCATTATTCAATTAAAGTCCAGAACACTTTTTCAGAATAGATGAATGAAGTACCATAAATTTCAAATATGAAAAGGTGTTTTACCGAAATATAATAGGTAAGAAAGGTGATGAATGTCACTTCAAAAGTATCACTTCTCAACTTTCTGTTTTTTTTTTTTTTTTCTCTTATTGTTTAGCAAACCAAACATGACCTGAAGAGAGACGGGAGGGTGAAATACTACCGGGCATTGGCAGTCTTAATTCTATGAAGTATGATTTTCAAAATCGGATCGGACCGGACTGGAAAAACCGGGAATGAGTCTGTTTTATCCCAGAACCGTTATTTCTCCAAAACCATTGATTTGGTCAGCAAATTGCTGACTCGGGCAATCGAACCATTCGAATTATTCAATGGTTTGGCGGGTTTTTATTTTTTTAATTTTTTTATCAAAACGGGCTGTCCATTTGATTCAAACAGTTGGACTGTTCAACCTGAGAACTGGATCCCTAATCGATTTGTTGTCCAGGTTGCTATGGAAGATGATTGTAATCTCTAGTTAATAGATCATGGGATTGGTTGGAATTTGGCATTTTGGTACAATACATGGTGAGTGTCACTTCGCTGTTCTACAATGAGGCTGCATTCATCACATGGTCTTTGAGACACCCAATGTTCTCCATTGAATTGAATGAGATAATCACCATTTCTCCCAAGAGGGATTGGGTTTCTTTCACCCAAAAGCTCAGCTCTCTAAATTAAAAACATGAGAGTAATTTTCGCCACGTGACTTATAAAATATTCAAAATTCTCAAGGCAACTTATCACTGTCAGCTGGAACCTGACTTTTATAATCAAATACATGAAATGGGATGATTCTATCGTGTTGATTTTTAATGTATGTAATTATGTATTGTTTAGTGTGCGATTGCCTTTATTATAAATAGCATACACGATACATGCTATGTTGCAAATGTAAAGATATAAGTTACATTATATAATAAAATTTACTGTTATAAACTGTATCAAAACCAAGGCAATATCCGCTTTATAATAGCATAGATGATGAGGGTATTCTCATTATAGCTATCTTTTATGTTACAATGAAAGCAAGCAAGAACTGAGGAACTGAGGATGGAAAGGAAACTAAGGGTTGAACTCAGGGGAGTTGGATCTGATTGAGAATCTAAACCCAGCCCTAAGATGCAAACCTCAGACTCAGGCCTAGCCCAACCCAAGGTGAAGCAGGAGTTCATCAATCCACGCCCAACCTGAACTTAACCTAACACAACTCGGCCTGAGCTTAGGTCAGCCTGAGTAGTAGGGATGATCATGGGTATGTGTATATCCAGACCAGCTGAGATACAAAATCTAGGCTCAGCCCATAAAGTTACAGGCTGAACAAGCCTGACCACCTAGGCTGGGCCCATTCAAATTTTAACAAAATCCTAACCCAAGCCCGCCCAAATTGGCCACCAGGCTAGGAATGATTACCCAATAAGGAAGGAATTGAGATGCCCTCTTGAGCTGCTGTGGCTATAAGCGAAGAGGATCTAGACCCACCATCAGACGTGTCTATTATTAAAAAAGACCAGCACCAAACCAGTTACTCAAATGGTCCCAGTTATATACATTTGATTAGAAAGTTATGACTTAAGCTACTCCATCCACTACCATCCATACGTAACCATGAAGGAAGGGGAAATTCATCATATGGATGGCCGAATCATGCTGGATGGTAGGGTAAATTTTCAAAAATTTTCTTTTATCCTTCCGGGAATTGTATTTCCAATTTTAGAAAAATGCATTTTTCAATGATCGTTCTTATAGTGAACCGGACCATATCTAAAACTAAAAAAAAGGGAGAAAAGAATACGTGATATGGATTCCCAAAGTGAATGTTCACGCCCAAGGACCATTAAAAATTAAACTGATGGTTTCATCTAATTTGATGAGCATAAAGATTAAAGAAGAAAGATGCTTGCACCATGGACCTCTGGTTGCCCTTGCACCACTAAATGACAAAACCAAACGCTGCCTAACCTTCATGTATCTGCAGTTTGGTACAAACCTGTCTTAAAAGTTTTGTCATTTGCGATTATGGCGCTGACACTGGTTTAGAAGGTAATATCATCAGATGGAACATTGATATGGGCATTTCAAGCATTTTTTTTTCAGTGAGTTCGTTTGGTTTGCTTGTTTTTCGTTGGTTTTTGTGTAACCCGGCTTTGGTTTCATAATTCATAACAAGCTGCTGCTAAGTGCTAAGCCTGATTTTGGTTCAATCCAGTCCGACAAGGATTCGATTTTGATAGCCATTACACTGACTGATATAAAGAGATTGTTCAATGTACATGTTACAACCTATAACCTCCCCAACCTTAATATCTTATAAGGCTGTTTTTAAATATTTGTACTCTTGGAAGGCCACAAATTAATCAACAAATATCTGCTGTAAAGTGTGGGGCAATATTGTGTGGCCTAGTAGATTGAAATAATTTGGACACGGATCCTGTCTCACAAAAATGTTCTTGATTGATGTCTGATGTAAAAAGCACTTGTATTAGCAACAATTTTAACCAACTTGGTCCGTTGATAACAGCGAAAGTTGAGCTGAATGACTTATCGCTTTGTCTTTTAGTGAATAAGTTATTAAACAGGCTTTGGACTCTTTAATGGCTGAAGGTAAAGCTTGGTTGATTGCTTGGTTGATTACTACACCCTTGAAGATTTAGTTATTAAACAGTAATGAATCATTCAATTCAGCCACTTCAGCAAGTTGGGTTGATTACTATGCCCTCAAATATTTTATTTTTTAGTTATTTAAGCCATCCAGGTCAGCCTATTTATCAGAAAGCCCCTCGATATTTAAGTAGTAGGTGAGGTGTTGGATACCCTACTTTCTCTGTATTGCAACTTCTTTTCTGCCCATCCATGAATGTGTTTAGACTGGATAAGTATAGTATCCAATGGATGGCAAACAGGGACCTCTATGCCTCTACCAGCTTTATTCATTAAGTGGGAAAATATTTTTCTTTTATCCTTTAAAATTAACACCATTTGTATCTTTCTTTAGAGGTCTTTCAGAAATCTAGGACGATAGAAAGTTTTGGAAAGAAAGAGAAATCCTACTTGAGGTATTGTGTTCACCCAGATTGCATTGAGTACATCCAAGTTGGAAAAAAATGGAATTGAAGTCATTGTAGACATTTGACCCAAAGGTACCAACAACGCTTCCAAATGAAATGTGTTTGATCTTATGAACAGCATTTCATATCTCCTTTGCTCCTTTATGTTACAAATCTCCACAAGGTTACAACAAGAAATACATAAAGAGTGTTCTCAATGTAATGAGGGGCTTACACTCGATGAAGATGAAGAGAAAAAAACCGTGAAGGATGATTGCGCTGACTCCGCACTAAGTCCATTTTATTAGGCTTTGGTTGCTTCTAATGGAGCTGCGGCCTTGCTAGCGACAATCTGCTCGAAAAGGTCTCTTATCTTCAATCCAATTATGGTTTGGAAGAGACCTGTCCCATTGTTACTACCTGGGAAATCTGCATGTTTCAACATTTGCTGTGTAACCTCACCGTAGAATTTTGTAGAGAGGTTGCTCAGATGGCTCTCCACATAAATAAGTTCATCTAATCTGTCAAATTGCCCATCCATCTCCAACACAGACACCTAAAAGAAAGAAAAAGAAAAAAAAAAAAAAAAAACAATGATCATGAACATTCTGCAATTCTTTGGTTCAACCAGAACTCAACTCTAAGAACTGGAAACTTGTTTTTAAATTGAGACTCTCAGGTGTTTTCTTTCCAGATGTTTGTCTGTATTGTTGTCAACTAAGTTTCAAAGTGTTTGATGTTCTTAAACCCAGAGAAGAAAGGGTATGTATTAAAAGCTAGAGCCATCTGTGCAGATGAGATAGTATTTATTGGCCAGTCTGAGCCTACTGAGTGGTGCCAACTAACAGAATTAAATTTGAGAAAACTGGGATTAGATACCTCATGGCCATAGTAAGTCTCCGGGCCATAGAAGAATTTGATGCCAGGATATGAGCAAGTCAGTTTCCTGCCACAGGGTATCCAGGAAATAGTGGAGCCCTCATCAAATAGGTAAACTGGGCTGAAAAACTTGACCCCTTCTTTCATTATCAACCGAACCCTCAGAACCTTCCCTTCATTATCATCAGGGATAAGTTGGGTGGGCAGGACTTCAATCACTGCATCTGCATATTGCTTCTGTGGGTCTGCATGATGAAACCATAACATCAGACTTGAACATCAGTAGAGAGAAGATGAGAGGTTTCAAGAGCAAAGGAACAGAAATTGTAAATCTTAAATAGCCTGATTTCCTAGTGAACCGATCAAACAACTGAAACAAGCCAAGAGTTAAGATATGGTTATGAAAATTTACCAATGTATGCATCGAAATCCGGCTTTCGGGCTTCAATGCTAGCTTTAATACTTTCAAGACTGTGCCCACGTTCTGCCATGTCCCTCTGCAACTCCATATGGTCAGAGCAAAGAAAATGGACGAGTACTAATCGATATGCCCAACACTTCAGAATGGGATGCTGCATCAGTTACCTGAATTTTCCATGCAAACTTGACCTCATTGCTGATATCCAAGTAGATACTGAAGTCCAGGAGTTCCCTTACACGAGGATCGAACCTAGCAATCAAGAAGACAACTGAGAAATTAGCTTTGTAAAAATGGTGTGAAAAACAAGAAGCTATTCAATTTGGATTTTGGAGTTGCTCATGAGCTGAAATTAGATGCCTGCTCAAATATTAAAACAAGGATTGGTATTAAACATTCATCATGAATTTGTAGTCAAAGACTATTTATATTGAGCTACAAGTAATTTTATATGGGCTACAAAAAGCACCTCAGTGGTCCAGAACAGGACACACATTCGAGAGAGAGAGAGAGAGAGAGGGCAATAACAGAAACTATTGCAGATATTAAGCTATAATATATTTGTTGAACTGAAGATTGATTGAAGTCATTATCTTATAATACTGTCATTAATAAAATAGTGTTGGCAGTAAGGATAATAAAGAAACCATATCTCCACAGAAGCCATAAAAGGCAACAAATTGTCAAGAATGATAAAATAGCAATATGCTAGGCTTGGCCATCATCCACCACTAGGGCCAGCTACAGTCCAAAAAGTTTGCTATTATTCTGATTAAATTAATCCTTCCTGATATAAATGGACTGGTTTCACAATTTTTTTTTGAATGTCTAAAGGTATCTGTGATTGAAAAATTCCTTTTGGATCTGTCGTGGTACTTACTGTGAACCAATAACCACCCTATAGTGCTTAGTGAACCTAAATGCCTAAATTACAGGCAACTCGGTGCTTTCCAAAACCAGTTCTAACATGGGGCGGTTCCAAAACTAGGTTCTATCAGTCTGCTACATGGTTTAGAGAAATCATAGAGGAAACAGAAAGACATACTCGAACCCTAGCATCTAGCAGCTAGGAATTACGAATTCACCTTAATTTAAAGGGTCTGTGTTGACGAAAGAACTACAAAAAGTTTGTGGAACCAGTTATTCTAATTACTTGGTCAAACAAGGCTCAAATCGGACGGCTAAGAATCATTAATTACCCATGGGTCAACTAGACACGTGGCACCAAGCTAAGAGTTGAGAACAACCATCCTATCCATTTGGATGAAGATTTTTTCTTGGTGTGGTTCCGATAGACTGAGGTTGAAGGTGACTGAAAACCCAAGATTGAGAAGCATCTCAATCTCTGTAACAAAATTCAGAAAAAAGTAGTATCTAATGCTGACGGACTGAACAAACTTTCCACTCAGAGCCCTCTTTACAAAATGCAAGAGAGAGAACAGTAAAGCAAAGAGCAACCGCCACCGACCAAAATTTGGAAACAAAGTAGTGAACTGTAATATAATTCAGCTTTAGAGAGAAAAAATAATCCGTCAGAAGCAGGGAAGGGAGAGGAAGAAAACCAGAACTACTGATTTGTGACGGAAAAGAAAAAGGAGAGATGAAAACAAAGAACTTGCACATGAATATTAGAAACTCACATTGGGTGCAGTCCTTCAATGACCAGGATCTTGGGAGGCTTGATAAGCTCAGGTGGATCTAAGAGACCAGTGACATGGTTGTATATAGGCTTCTCAACAGCAATTCCCTCCTTGAGGGCCTTGACCTGCTCATACATGAGATCAAAGTTGTTTGCTTTTGGGTCAAGAGCAGTGACTCCCTTCTCTTTCCTTCCTGTTCTGTCAAGTGAGTGGTAATCATCCAAGCAAATTACAGTAGTCATGTCACTGATCAAGGTATTTGAGTCTGGGTTTCCACCCTTGGGTGGCTCGGCTGCACCACCAAACACACTTGTCAATCTCCTCATGAAGGTACTCTTCCCACATCCCGAGTCTGCTGCTAACCCAATCACAACTGTCTTTGATTCTGCTGAGCATGTGATCTCTGACGAGTTGCTGCTGCCCCTCCTGCTGGTTTTCTTGACGGTGCTGTAAAAGAATACTTGTTTTTGGTGAAAACCCAACTGAGTCTTTGTTGGTGTGGAGATTGAACAGCTTGAGTTCAGAGAATGGGCTGTGTAGACTGTGCACATAGCCATTGTTTCTGTACAGAGGCCTCTTAGAATCTTCTGAGGGGAGAAGTTCTGGGGTCGGTTCTGTGAATTTAGCTGCTTCTATCAAGACACATGAAATGGGGATGGAAGAGATATAGACTAGAGAGAGAGAGAGAGAGAGAGAGAGAGAGAATTGATAGGTGTTTTGGAGGAAAAGAAAAAAAAGATTAATTTTGATTATGGGATACTGAATTGCTGATGGCTGTTTTATATGTGTTCATGACTGCCCCTGGTTTTGGACAAAATTAGAGGGCAAGAGAGGAGACATGGTTGGAGTAAACTTAGGGCGCTGCGAGTAAAGTTGTCCTTTCAATTATTATTTCTTTTTAACCCAAAAAGTATATTTTACTATTTGTTTGTTGATTAGATGATGTTTGTGATGACCAAAGGCGCATGGAGAAGCTTGGTGGTGATTTCCTTCGGTTTGGATATGTGAATGACACATGGCAACAGAAGGGTGGTTGGTTGCAGATGAGATGGGAGAGGATGAGGAGTGAGGGAGCTATGGGGCCATAGAATTCAGTCCAATTCCTTCCTTTCTTGGCTGGGTTCTTCTCCTCATGTTGTTCACTGGTTGTTCTGTGTGTAAGGTTAAGTTTCTGGGACCACCACACTCGGCCAGAGTCTGCAGAGCCACAAAAGACAGTGACCAGAAAACTTCTTTCATGGTTTCTGTAATTCCAGGACTGAGTAGACCTGGAATTGTCCATTAGTGTCCTAGCCCAGTATTGTATTTTAGGATCCATATCTAATTTCTGTTAGTTGCACACTGATTCTAGCCATGTCACTGAGTCATGATTCTCAGGTGCTGAAAACCTTCCAGATGATACAATAGTAAGTCATAAAAATGTCTAACTAATGCAGTTGTTCTGCACATAATATGAACCCTTCACAAGAAATGAAGAAAATAAATGTTCCCTATGATGGATACAAGGCAACTGTTCGATGTAATCCAGATTTTCCAAAGTAAACTGTTGTTGGACCTATTTAATACCAGGTGTATATTAGATTGAACTCCTGTTTCTGACCCAATGTTGCATTGATGATAGTCCCGATGCTGAAGGCAATGAGATAGTGCTGCCACTGGAACGTGCACGCCCGGAGCAATTGGACAAATCCTTCTTTTAAATTGAGATTCAAACACTTCCAGAATTACCATTTAAGCTGGTGCTAAATCAAGATTGGTTCAGATGGAATGGTATTTACTTTAACAATAACAAAACCATATGGGTTAATCCTTCTCTTATTTTTTATGTTTTTTTATTTATTTTTCAAACCATGTAAATTAGTAATGCCGTTGGGGCTGCAAATAAGTCGATCAGATCCGATTTGAATCCGAATGCAATATGGTAAGAATCAGATCGGATACCTCCCTTGGTCTTAATAAATTGGATCAAATAAAAGGTTGATATGTTTAGTTAACGAATCGAATTCAAATATGCCCCAATCCAATCGATTAGTCAATTATATATTATTATTCAAATTTAAATTTGAATCATAATTTTAAAAATTTGATAGATTTTTATTAAATTCAGAATGGTCAGATTTCTTATCAAATCAGACTGGATATACCTTTTACTGAATCCAATCCGATCCGTTTGCAGCCCTAAATGCCATGCCATAGCTTCAAGGGGAATGCTACAGTTGATCAAATTGATACTTCTGCCCTCATCTTGAAAGCAATACAAATTTTTGTAGAGTTCCAGAAATATTAACAGGTCATTTGTATATCTTATAATAGCATATAGATATAGATGTAGAGCTATTAGGTTGGCTAGGTTGAGGTGGATATGCTACAAACAAGACCGTGCACAAGGGGCTATAAAACCGAATTAGGAATAAACATGTCAGCAATCCCACATAGCAATCTTCACACAAACTTCACAATCAGTCCCAGCCATACATGGGAAACATCTCCCATACTTGTGTATTGTTATTTATATGGAGATGCTCTCGATACATGGTGGAATATGCTGTGAGGTGGGTATGAGGTGCGTTATATGAAAATTCTTTATATATGAGGAACCCATGGTTTTCGAACCACCATTTATTTGGATGGTCGGACCATTCAGTTTAGGAATCATTCAGGCAATCGGTTTCGTTTTACCCCAAACCCGGTCTTTGACCAAAAATCATTAAAAAACTCAGCAATCCATTGACCCGGGCATTAAACCGTCGATCCATGGACCTATTCAACAATTTTTTGCCATTTTTTATTTTAAATTTTTTATTAAAACGGGCCATCTGTTTGAACCAGACGATCAGACCATCAACCTGAAAACTGATGGTCAGAATGGTTTCATTTCCGGATCATTTTTTAAAACCATGTGAGGAACAAATCCCGATTGGGTACTACAACATTCAACCAGTGATTTTCTTTTTCCAAGCTTATTTGGCTAAACCAGACTGAGCAAGAGCTTGGGTAGCCCTAGCCCAGGCTCGGTTTAAGTGGGGATTCCACGTTGAAAAATTGCTTTGGTGCCCAGTGGGATCCAGATGAACAAGAACAAAGGCATGTACAGCGAGCACCATCTGCATCAATTGTTTGTGTATTCACTCTTAATTGGTTGCATAGGTCCTTGTACATGCCTTTGTAGTTCATCCTGTACCATCCTCCGTCGTTACTGGCTAAATCCTTAAATTTGATAAGGCTTTTGGTTGGTTGTAGGTGTCAATTAACCTTCAAACCAAACATAGTGTTCACTTGTAATGTGTACTACTGTACAAGTAACAAAAGAAAATAATAATAATAATAATAATATCTTTGAATAGCAGTTACGTAAACCTGCACTACGATTTTGCCTTTCGGTCTATCTATTAATTTATTCACCCCTTATAGTTTAGACCTTAGAGTTAATTACTTATTCCACTTTTCCATTGCCATGCCATCAATTTACTATATTTTTTCAATAAAGAAACATTAAATAACATTTATAACTCTTTAAAAGTTCAATTATACCTTAGACAAAAAAAAATCCTATTTGTATTTTTTTAAGGGATTAATGAACGATTCTTTCCTGCTGTGGGAATGAAAAGTCGAAAACCGATTCAAGAAAAATAAAATAAATTTCAAATCTAAAATGACAAGACTGCATTTTTAGTGTTTATAAAGGAGTACTTTTATTCATGGTTTTCAAAACTGGAAAGGACCGGACGGTCGGATCAGAAAAATCGGGTGACCGGTTCTCTTTTTTCCCAAAATCGGATTTTTTCCAAAAAAATGTTGATTTGGTCAGCAAACCGCTGATTTGGGCATTCGGAGAACCGTTCAATGGTTTACACCATTTTTTTATTTTTTAATTCTTTAATTTTTTAATTTTTGTTAGAAAGTGTCGGCCATTCGGTTCAAACAGTTGGACTGTTTGACCCAGGAACCGGACCCCTAACTGATTCATTGTTCGGATCAGTTTTAAAAACCTTGCTTTTATCAATTGCAAACACATATTTTGGAATCAAACTAATATTTATTAGGGTAAATTGCTGAAACCTCTCCTGAAGTTTGGTAATTACAGTCATTTCCCTTTTTTGACGCAGTTACAAGTAGATCCCCCATGTTAAAATATTTTAACAAGAGGCACAAAAATGTCTAAAATACCCATGCAATTAATATTGAGGCTGATTTCTACATAAAAAAAAAAAACAATACAAATTTTATGGACAACAAAAGAAAGAGAGTTCAAAGTAGCAACGATGGAAATCCAGGCCATTCTGGTATAGGCGGTATCTTCAGGGATGAGGAAGGTAGAATCATTGCTATGTTCTCAAGACCTATAGGCTGGGGGGACTCATTGAGAGCTGAAATCTTGGCAGCTCTAGAAGGATTTAAAAGAGCTAAACAACTGAATATTAGTAAGTTGTTGGTGGAAGGAGATTCTCAGTTGATTATTAAATGGTTGCAGAAGGAAGTGTCCAGTTTGTGGAAGTTCTCTAATGAAAGAAAGAAAATTACTCAATTAACTCAGAATATGTCTGTAAGGGTTCAATGGGCCAAGAGGTGCACTAACTCCATGGCTGATACCTTGGCCAAACAGGGGTTGGGAAGAACAAATATTTTTTGGGCTATATTGTAATATGTTTTTTCAGTTTGTTAGGGAGGGTTAAGTCTTTTTACCCCTCCTTCCTGGTTGTAATTTCTATCTCTCTTTTTATAAAATTTCTGTTATTGATAAAAAAAATATGAAGGGCAAATTCAGAAAATAAATCAATTTCAAAAAAGAGAGTGAAAGGACTTAAGGCAGTGATTGATATGAAGAGAAATTTTGGAAAATAATTTTTTCAGTGAAAAAGTAACTGCATGGGTATTTTGGACATTTTTATACCTCTTATTAGAGGATTCTTACTGAGGAGGACTACTTACAACTATATCAAAAAGTTCAAGAGAGATGATTGCAATTATCAAACTTTAGGGGATGTTTCAGCATTTTGCCCTATTTATTATTAAGGATATTTTGGTAAAATATTTAGCTCTGTCTCTGTTAATAAACCTGAAAAATAATTTGATTGTAAAATCCTTTCGTTTTTTATATTATATTGAAGTATCCAAGTGACATAAATATGGCTGCTCACACCTTAGCTCAAAATGCTATTTAAGTATCCAAGTGGCATTCAGAGGGATGCCAAGTGACCATCTCAGGCTATTTTCAGCTACTGTTAATCGGCAAGAGTAAAGCAATTCAAGAATAGTTTTATCTTTTATGTTGGTTCTCAATTCAAATAGTCCAATCACCATATTCAAACCAGATTGAGAAAACCAATTTGATTTTGCTTTTCAAAAGTTAAAAAAAAAAAAAGAAAACTCTTTGTTGCCGGAAGGAGTTTGACCAATCAACGCCGTCCCAAGTGAATTTGATAAATAATCATTACCACTTTGATTGGTTATCAGTTTTTTCGACATCATACCTTTCCGGTATCATAGATTCATCACATTGTGGAACACACTGAATAATTAGAAATTGACGATTATTGGGCAGAGACCGGATGCTCCAAAGACCAAACCAGACAATCAACACTGCGTCAACCAACTTTGCAAGCATACCGCCATGCACACGCTCGACGCTCCACTATTTAGGGACCCCTTCGAGCTACAGCGTAATTTGCGTGGGCAAAGAAATTTCGATCAACATCTTTCTCCATTTAAGCCATAAGCCTATCAGCAACTAACCTACCACCACCAGTCATTTGGAAGCCGGAGCCCATTGATTAAACAGCATAAAGACCAACTAAGATGACAAACCAAACACTAGTGAAGGGACCTTACCACACTGTACTAGGTTAGCGTTCCATGGGTTTTGGTACGTAGTGCAATGCACATGCTGATTGATCTGTGAACTTTCGATGTTTCAATCAACTGGAGGGATCTGAGATCCACATATATCTCCTGACCTTCAAAATAGTCCAGCCAGATCATCACAATCTCCACATAAGATCATCCAAACACAAGTTGGTCTTCAGCGGAGACAGATGGGAAAACACCCGATCACAGAATAAGAGTGAAACAGAAACTTGAGGGAAGTTCATTCTCTCATATTTTCTATCAAACGAACACAGCTTAGAGTACACTGAATGGTAAAAGAGAAGCACAAAAGAGAGATGAGTTCTTACAATATATGGGAACCTAGAAGATATATTATATATATAGCACACCTACCTAAGAATGTTACTCGGTGTGCATCAATAATTCATCAAACACAAATAAAACGGGTAAAATGTAAAAAAAAATATATATATATATATATATAAAAAAAGGGTTAAGTCGGGACACCACAAGCAGCAGCTACAGTAGAACATTCAATTGGTATATTGATCATTGAATCGGTTTTCACTTCTGCCCTCTGAAATACATGTAAATTTTCTGCAAGAACCAAGGAAAAAGTCAACCTTTGCAAACAGATGCGAGTGAGAAAGGTAAGTTAGCAATTGTTACACAGTACTAAAGCACACGTACACTAAAAATTTGGCTCAACAAAGAATAGAGTCACACACATGATGCATCATCTTCTTGTATGGTACCCAAGCAAGGAATGAATATATTAACATACTGTTGAATTTGGGATAAACTCTTACATATTATTAATTTCTGAACATGCTTTAAAGTTCATTTGGAAGCCGGCTTTATGCTGTTTAAAGTTCAGAAGCAATGCATTCTTGGCCTTTTTCCTTGCTGCACAACTTTTTTGGAAGTTTCTGTCGCTTTTAGAGCAAATCGTTTCAAAGGGAGAAAGAAAGTGATGGGGATTATTCTACTCCTTTGAATAGACGGAAGGAAGCCAACCAGGAAGTTTTATGTTGGCAGGATGACAATTCTTGGGAGTTGGGCTGATTTGGCATGAAAGGATTTTTTTTTTTTTTGTCATTTTAATTTGTGTAGTGGAGCCTGGTTGGGAGCCATTTCAACTTTCGTAGTCCTGGGTTAGATAGACAAGAAATTATAAACCTATCAAAAGATGACAAAAATATAGCACAACTATGTTGTTAACAAGCTTGACCCTGCAGAAAGACCAATCTAGAAAATAGTAGGGACTAGGGAATACAATGTTGTCAGACTCAACATGTATAAAAAATAAAAATAAAAATGGTTCTAGATTATCTTTCTGAAGCTATTTAGATCAAAATAAGCATAAAACAATAAACACTAGATGTTGCAGCTATTAGCACGTAGACCTGTTCACAGGTCGGGTTCAGGCCAGGCTTTGCCTCTTTAATTCATATTTCCTGAATAGTAAATTAATATTTGATAATTGTTAGAATGTTAGAGTTATGTTCGGCTGATAAGAGTTCTTATTAGCCCATTCTTATGTTTAACTTATCTTGTAACTGGGCTTGTGTTAATGG
>NW_010729183.1:532677-605055 GCF_000365185.1 Nelumbo nucifera
ACTGGTCGACTGGCTAGTACAGTTCGACATTCTCTTCAGTTCTGTGGTTTTCTTCTCTTCCTTGCTACTTCGAGTATAGCTCTTCAGATTACAATAATAATTTAATAAACAGATATATGTTATATATATTTGTTATATATAACTAATGTATATTTTTATTATATATAATAGTATCGGGTCAGGCTTAGGCCGGGCCGGGCTTATTCGAGAAAGCCCAAGCCCACAGGCCTGAAATTTTATCCAAGCCCAAAAAATATCAGGTCAGGTCGGGCCGACCCGTCAAGCTAACCAGCACATGAACAGGTCTATTAACAAGGATTAAAGTATTGGCATCGAGTATTGTATGGAACAACTAGGATACGGATACGCTTTGGAAACACATAGATACAGACGAAAAATATGGAAATGCTTGGATACGCTAGGGAAACACATAAAAATTTCTTAATACATTAATAATGTTAAATTTAAGGTCAAATAATGTATAAATACATAGAAAATGTATATTTTAATGGTGTATATGAAAAAATGTATTGCAATAAATATAATAGGATGCATAGATATCATACAATTTTATTCATAATGTATCAATCAAGAGTCCAAAATGCAAAACATAATTTCCTATTATATTTCAATTATTATACCAATTATTTTTACTTTTTTTACATTAACAAAGAGGTCAACTGAAATATATCAAATCTATTAAAATTTCTAAGATACATATCATATGCAAATTCATAAATTTTAATTACTAAAATGATTATTCCATTATTAATAATTTTATTTCTATACTTTTTTAAAGTTAAAAAACTTTTTATATGAATGTAGATTAGTAGATTTGATAGATTCAATTTAATATTATATTTTTGAATATTTTGTAAACAATTTTTTATTTTCTAAATAATAAATATGATTTTATTTAATGTAAATTATATATATAATATATATACATAAGATACACATCATGTGCAAATTTATAAATTTTAAGTACTAAAATAATTATTCTCTTACTAATATTATATTTGTATAATTTTTTTGAGATTCAAATAATATTTTGAGATAAATGTGGATTTGACATACTATTTATTCTATTATTTTATAAAATACTGATTTTAAGTATTACTTTTTTAATTTTTAGTTGGAATTAACTTTATTATGTATTATTTATTTGAATTGCATTTAAACAATAAAGTAACAAAATTTATTTTATTTTACTCATAAACACAAAAGATGAAGTAGCATAATGGCTTGATGGATGCGAACGTTAAGAGCTTTCTTTGGTCCAAACTCGGGTTTGAATCCTTACTGGTCTCTTTTTAGTAGAAGGGTGTGCACATGTGCATTCACGTCTCGTGGGTAGCATATCGATGTATATCAGTCTGTGTCAATATGTATTGGCTGATACAATACGATACGGACCGATACACACCTGTATCGGTCCAATACGCACAACTGGCAAGACACACCTCCAATTGTAGCATATCCCATGCCAAACACTAACGAAACCGATACAATATGTCTCGTATCAGACGTATCGTATCAATATTTCAATCAAGGTTCAAAGTATCGACACGTATCGGCCGACCGATACGTATCGTGCCAATGGCTTCCCGATACGCCCCTCCAGGGGTTGTATCGGGTCAGACCATGGTTCAGAGGGTATCCGGGACTTAAACCGACCCCTCTGAACCGGTTTTGAAAAAATAAAAATAAATAAAACATAAAAAAAGCACCAATACGGCGTATCGGCCTATGTCGATACTTTGAACCTTGATTTCAATCCTTGTCTATTAGTACGTATTTGGGATCTGTTTGACCAAATCAACATTTCTAAGAACCAAGCAATCAAAGACCATTTTGTTTCCAGTTCCCAGTTCAAACTTTAGACTATAAAATCCAGTTCAAGTCTAACAAAACTGATGGAATATAACTTGACAAATTAAAAGGAAAATCAAATAGCACCAAAAGATATAAATAGAACAGTGGCAATGGTTCTAGCTCTGACCTGAAGTACCCACAAGCTCAGGAGTGACTCCAAACAAAACAACCCAAATCCAATAAGGTAGAAAATCTGCAGAGAAACAACATTAATTATATCCCAGCATTACTTGGAACAACACCCATGGTTTAAATAAACCACACTACTGAGTGAACGAGAACAAAGAGAACTTCAAAAGACAAGGATGGTTAAGTGGTTAGTAGGTCCAATCTTTAACACTTCTAACATTGTTTAGCTAAGAAAGTAAGAATGATTAAGGTTTTTTACATACATCAGAAACAACCTTCCCAGATTTTAATTCAGATTACATGTTTACAACATCAGAATACAATTCAAACAGTCTCCTAAAACTCAACCCAGAGGAAGATCTACTCCCAAAAACTTTGGGGACACCTAAACCAAGTCTACAATTTAGTGCCAATATCAGCATATAACATGTCAACATTCCTCTTTTTTTCCATCAAACAATCCTTTATTCCTCTCTCTGAGGTTACTGCAGCAGACTGCAAAAAGAAATGCAACTCCAAAAGAGTTTAGCTAGGGGTGCAAGTTGGGCCGAGTTAGGTCGGGTTGGGGTCAACCATAACTCAACCTGAGTTGAACCCCCAACCCTAACCCTATGGTTGGGTGGGTTGGCACCTGATTTTTTTACTTATTTCTGCTATAATCATCTTATTTCTTAGATTTAAGATCAATGGATTAAGGCTAGCTCACTTTAGCATTATAATATATACAAAGACGTAGTTATAGTGCATTAGAAGTAGTATACTTGTACTAGGAAATTTTGCCTTTAATTTTAGAATTGTTGATACATACATATTCATATGAAGAAAAATTAGGTTTAGGTTCAGGTTGGGTGAGTTTGCCCAAGGTCTCAACCCATAACCCAATCTGAATTTAAGTCAGGTTCATAATTTTCAACCGTAACCCTAAGATGAGCTGAACCCAACCTGACTTTTTTCATGTTGGATTTGGATTAGCTTCAGGATAACCCAGACCAAGTTGCAACCCTAAAATTGGCCTTTTTAGATCCTTGTATGTGTGACCACTGACTGACCACAAAGAAAAGATACCTGAATTGCAAGGTTTGAAGATTTGTAATCAAAATTGAGAAAAGAAGCTCCAAAAGAAATTCACCACACTGCATGAGATAAATGCCTAGTGTCTTTGCAATTATTGCACATGTAACATAAACTTTTCATCTTAAATTCCCTCTTCAAATGATCAATTGTGAGAATACAAGGTCAACAACCATGTAAATGCTTCCACTCCAGAGGTAATGGGATTTGTCCCTTTGTCCCAAATCCCCCTGATATCAATCTCCACCAGCATCATAGCAAGACTTAAACGTAAACTGACCATTGCAGTGTTCTTTCCACCATCCAGCATCACTATCATAAGGAGAAACTTGTTCAGCTTCAGGTTTTCTAAGAAAACAAATGTGCTTCTCAAGCTCCCAATCCAAAAAATGTCCTCTAAATGTTGGGCACCAAAACACCTGATTACATCAGTTCAAAATACTGACTAATAGTATTAGAACTAAACCTATATAATCTTGTGCATAGCTCACATAACTTCCCCACCTAACTCCATTGTCCAATCATATTCCCATAATCTTGTTCTTGATCCCTCCCCCACTTCAAATTTAGTAAACCCTGCAGAAGACTGCTAAAATTTCATAATCTCCTTGCAAACACACCTCTTTGTAGGTTTGTTTACCTCTTTCTCCTTGTTGGTTTCTCCCGCCTCATAAAGGGGAAAGGATTCATATAAAATCACTTCTTTAAATCCAAAATAAAACGCATTCCTTTCCCCAGCATTAAGGTTATCACATTAAGACAATGAGAAATACCAGTTCAATCTTTAATTACAAAGTATAGCTACAGTTTAGAGATACTAAACCAATTAGATTTCTATGCTATAAATCCCTAAGCGTGTGGCCTTGGATGAACTAATTGTGTCCAACAAGTTTGCAAATACTGGATAGCGAATTGAAAAGGAACACATTTTTAATGGCTCTTCTGTTCATAGTTGTGTTCATAGTTGGTAATTTCCATGAAGTCCCCTACACTTGAATTGAATCCCAGAATTTTTTTCTCAGTAACATGACCAAATGAAATGCATCAAAATAACAAAAAGAGTGAGAGCAAGCTGCAATATCTGTAAAAGACTTCCTAGGCTAGGATTACATAATTCCAATAAAATATTAACGATACTTCGGTCAAAATATTCCATTAGTTAATATTCTAGGAAATATAGCCAGAAAAACTGATGATTTGCATTGTAAACTTATTTTTTGTAGAAATAAGATATATTTCAACTGAAATTGCATTGTACAAGTACTATTTCAGGTTACTAAGTTGAAAAGATGTGTACACATTAAATAACTTACCCCCACCAATACATGGTCTGAGAAGACATCAATTGCAGCAAGTATACCCCTGAGATTGGAAAGAAAAGTTCACTTCAGTTTTCATGAATTAGGTGATCTGAGCTGATGATTCTGTGGTACAAAGAACAAAAAGATAAAAAATATAGCATGAGAACAGACCATGGCCTTGACCACAAGCACTCATGGAAAATAAATATCCAGCTCTCTGTATTCCTTCTTTTTTTTTGGGGGGGGGAGGGGGGAGGTTAAGGTTTCATGCAAGTATTTGTTTCTTTAAATAAAATTATTTTATCATCTTCAATTTGTTAGCCACAAATTCCTATCATACTTTGTTATGTCTAAACTCTCAACAGTACAGGGAGATTTTTTTCTCAAGAATCCTAGGATAACAAAATGTGCAAAGAGAGACTTGATCTAACTGGACAACTTCTTGGGAGGAGAAACACTCATCTTCCAAAATGTCATTATTTATTTATTCCTAGTCATTCCAACCAAAGGCAAAGGGATGCATATGGCTAAGGATACATCTGTTGATGCTCAAACTCATCATCAAGCTGTGATGAGCAAATGAACACTGTTCTGTTAGATATCACAAGTTCCAGAAATATCTAATAGAGCCTACATCTTGCTAATACTTACTCAGTAACATTTATCTTAATACATAAACTAATAGAAAACGAAAATAAAAACATCCAAACATTTTGTTTACAATTTTTGCATCGATTAGATGAGTTATTTCCCAAAACACATGAATAAGAAGGACTAAGTGCAGATTAACAACAAATATGACAGGTAAACTGGAAACAACTCCTATGTTAGTCATTTAATGCCAATTTCCTCAAGGAAATGCAGTAAAAACCTGATGTTATAAATCTACATGCAAAAGATTGCCATTTTACAGTTATTTATTCAGTTGGAAGACGTAACAATATTTCCTTCTCTCTACAACTCCAGATCAAAAGGCTAAATACTACCTTACAAATTCAATTTCCTCTCAATTAGAGAAAAGAAAAGGAAAGAAGAATAACAACAAAACTTACGTCAATGATTTCCCATGAAAGACGATTGGAGGGGCTATAGCAGAAAATATACAAAAACCAATGTGGAGCTGCACCACAGTCATACCATTAGCACAAGGACAAAAACTCATCAAAGAGAAGAGAAATGCTAACCAGATGTTAAAACATGTAGAAACTCACCAAGTAAAATAGGAAAAACCATCCAAACTTCAGTGCACTATCAGTCCTGTCAAACAGAAACAAGTAGTGATCATGAAAAAGTTAAATCCATACAGCCACACCATGCAGAAAACTTAATCTGTGTCTCCTATCTCAGCAGACACATTAACTACTAGAAGTTAAAACAGGCCCTATGATATTATAGGACTTCTTATCCTCTTCTTTTATACATTTTAATATATATTTAACAATAAATTTTCCGTTACAATCTAAAAAGCATTGGCCCCACAAGATCTGAATCATCCTCTGAAATCAAAAGGCACTAACGGTTTGGTCTAAGGATAAAACCAAGGACCTTAGGTAGGCCTCCACCAATAGGAGAACATTTTGCAGAAGGGGGAAGGGGTGACATGCAGTTGAGGAATGAATTCAGGAGATTTAAACGGCTGTAAAGGGACATGTCAATCCGTGTGAGATGGGTGAGGAGATCTGCCAACAGCTTGGCAGACAGCTTAGCTAAGCAAGGATTCAAAGAACACATGTTTTGGGCTCATTTGTAAATTTGTTTTGGATTGGTTTACTAAAGCTGGATTCTTTCACGACTTCTTGTATCCATAATTTGTTTTCTAATTAATGAAATTATTTCTGTGTTGCTGATCAAAAAAATTAAAAAAAGAGAACATTCTAACATGGAAACTCTAGCCACTAACAGTTTGGTCTAAGAAGAATGAACACTAGCTCTAAGGTGCTCTATATATAACATCCTCTAGCACAGACAGCAAAATGATCCAGAAAGATGGGTGAATAATTGGGAAAGTTACCTCATAGCACGATAAAGAGGCCTGTACCATAGGACATATGAAAGAGGACAACCAAGTAAAGCATAGATTGTTGCAAGGAAAAAGATTTTGACACCTGCAGATCATAAACCCTATTCTCAGGAGCTTCCAATTAAACAAAATTTATCAAAATAACTCTCTCAAGTGTAATGAATACTTGTTGTTAACCAGAACAACTTACCTCCGCCCTTAATCCAACATACAACCACAGCAAGAATATTGAACACAAGACAAAGAACTATACCTGCAAGAAAACTATTAACAATTATTTACTCTTGAAACATGGTTGTAGGGAAGTTATATTATGGAAAGGAAAATTATTACAAACAGGTAAACAGTAAACTTCACATATCCTTTGACTAAGAAAACTAGATGCATCACTTATTAACATGAAACTATACAACTGTAGAACTGGATAATAGCAACAAAAATTCTAGAATACTACTTCAGAGGTAAGTAACAACCCCATCTTCAATGGGCATAGTTTTTTTTTTTTTTTTTGATCAATAACACATTTCATTAATCAATCAGAAATATTAATTACAAACAAGGAGATAAACTTTCTTATCTCCCCAACTGAGGCTTGAGCCCCCATGAATAGAAGTTAGAGTTACAACTGACCCCAGAACATAGATTCCCTTGCCACCTCTTGCTTAGCTAACCCATCAGCAAATGAATTAGCTTATCTCTTCACCCAACTGGTCTTAACTTTCATGTCTTTAACCAGCCATCTAAACTTTCTCCTTTCATTGTTGTAATTCCATAACCCAGTATTGTCTTTATTCAGCCACCCTTTGGTATTTGCACTGCAGGTCTTAGAGACCTTGAGAGTGATAAGGTTATGGGTTTCATTCATCAATTATGACACTCTCCGATACCCATACTTGCATGTACAGGTGTCAGTTACAAGATCAGATACTGCATGGATACTTCTAGGTGTATTCTATAGCATTAAAACTTTTGAATTATGTAAAAGTGGTATGTTTTAACAAGTTATGCTATAAAAAATTTGCTCATTTAGAAACTTAATTAAATATGGCAACACACAAGTCTTCAGAAATGACATTCACCTCCAAAAACTAGATATAAATTCATGATATAAGCATATTACACAAGATACTTGTACTGTTATACCCATAACCATATCCATGTCTAGGAATTAAGAAAATGGAGAGTAGAATCCCTGTTTCCTATATTTGTGCCCATGTCCATATCCATATCTGGATTCTGGACAGCATAACTTATTGATTCGCCTGATCCAGTTTTTCTTCTCCGTAATGGATCTGATTCTAGAGTTTTTGAGCTTTAGAGCCCTAGGTACCTTCTCTTGCTCCTAGCTTTTCAAAAATCTTAATGCATTCCAACACACACACCTTTTTCTCTGGTAAGATATTTTGCGGTGGTTGGCATGTACTTTCTTAAATTAACAGAAAAATGGGAAATTTTGAGGAAAAAATGGGAAATTTTCAAGGGTGTTTGGCATGATTGACCTCCTAAAACAGAATCCTTCATTCCTGCTCTACTCAACAATATAATCAATTTATACAATCCAAGAAACTGAAACAACTCACCACTAACACAAGCAACATCCAATTAACCCCTAACCACAAGCTACTAATCCACCAACCTTCAGTTAAATAATGTTCCACCCCTCCTAGAAAATTTTTATCAGTAAGCATGTATTCTATTTAATTCAGATTAGAAACAATTTATACAACTTGGTGATGGGACTGATGATCCCATTTAATCACTCTTTCTATCCCTTGGAAACAGCCCAAAATAATTGCTGTCTCAATGCCCCTTGTTTTACTAGACAATCAGCTAGTCCATTTGCACTTCTTAGGACCCATTGAAATTCAGCCTCAACCTCCTTCGCAATCTTCTCCACTTCCCTAATCACATGTTGGGGTATGGCTGTTGTTTGCTGCCCAGGAAATGACTAGTTTTGAGTCCCCTTCCACTTCAACATGTCTGTATCCCATCTGTTTGGCTAGCTTCAAACCTTGTAGTAATGCCAAAAGTTCAGCCTTTAGTGAGTTTCCAGTGTCAACCGGTCCTAAGAACATACCCAGTATCCTCCTTTCAGAATTTCTGATTACTCCTCCTATACCTGATAGTCCCGCATTTCCAAAGGAGCTCCCATCAAAATTCAGTTTCACTTTATTGCCTTCTGGTGGTTTCCACTCCAGCCTTACTTTCTCTCTCACTCTCGATGACTGTGCTACTTCAGACCAGATTCTTAGAATGTCTGTGACTGAGAAGACTTAAAAGCTGTCCAAGGATTTTACCCAGTGAGCTACCTTCACCTTGATGCTATCAATCACTTCCTCTATTGTTCTGCTTTTTTCCAAGAAAATCCTATTATTCATTTTTTCCCACACTACCCAAGTACCCAACATATTGCTGCCTTTGTTGCTTTCCACATTACCATCCCCTCTTTTCTTTCGTTGTCTTAAGAATTCATAGTTGAAAAGTCCTGCCACATCTTGAGAGGGAGCCCATCTGCAGCAAAGAATGTACAAAAGAATTTCCAAATTCGAAACACAAAAGAACAACATGTCATTAAATGAGATAGGGTCTCACCACTTTCCTTGTACAAAGAACACACAGGAGGAGAAAGGCAAATGTATGGCCTTCTTCTCTACACCATATCACAAGTGTTTACCTTGCCAAGGAAAATTTACAACAGAAGGCCTGAATTTTCGGAGAAATAGGCTTGCACCAGATTTCTTTGACAAAAAAATCCCCAACTAGGGGGTTGGGGGATGCAAGTACTTTGAAAAAAGAAGTGCAAGAAAAGAGACCATCTGAAGAGCCTACCCAAATTCTAGAGTCTTCTAGCAACGGGTCCAAGTGGATTTGCCCTAAAAGGTCCAGCAAACAAATTAAAGACTCACACTCATTTTCCCTTAGTTCCCTTCTAAAGCCCAAGTTCTGGTTCACACCATTTAGACACAGCGTTCCCAAATTAGATATAGCTTCCCCCTTAAATTGGTCTTTAAGTGGGGTTCCCCTACACAAAGATCTTCCCAGAACAAAATTTTATTACCTTGTCCCACATCGAACCGAATGGAATTGAGGAAAGTAGGGTAAATTTCATGAATTGCCTTCCAGGGAGAATTTCAAGAACCATGAGGGGAAACTTTTGCATCCCAGCCATTTCCATCCACCCCATGAATGCTCTCAATCACTCTGTGCCATAGTCTGTAACTCTCAAAGGGAAAGCTCCAAAGCCACTTACCTAGTAGAGTTGTGTTCCTTATCAGGATGTTCCCATTTCCCAATTCCTAAACCCCCTTGTTCCTTAGGTTTGCTAACATGCTCCCACTTGATCAAATGGTCCTTCCTTTCCTCTCCTAGATCCCAAAGGAAATCTCTCATGTATTTCTCCAATCAAGGTTATTCTTCCACCCAACGAGATATAATTCCTCTTCCACATAGTGTTTTAAAAGCACAAGGGCCAATTTGCGCCTAGGGCGCAAGGTGTAAGGCCAGGCATGCACCATTTTAAGAAAGGCACAAAATTACAAAAAAAAAAGCTAAAAAAATAAAAAAGTCAGAAAATTCAAAAAAAAAATGCAAAAAATACTAAACATATTGTTAATAAAAAATATCAACTTAAATTTTAAAATAAATGATTTAAAAAACCTATTATCTAAAATTAAAATACATAAACATAACATGTATTATTCAAATGAAAATTTAAAAATAAAAGCGAACATATAAAGCATTTTCAAGCATGTAAAACCCATAATCTCTTTTTTTTCCTTAATTGCATTGCTTCAAGTAGTTAATGTGATGTAAAACATATTGCATTCTTGATTCTATGAGTCGCCATTGTACCACGCCCCTCAAGGCAAGCCCGAACAAGTCTATGTTAGGGTCTGAAATTCTTATTTCTCACATAAAAAATAATGATTTTATAACTTTCATTGCCTTTTAAGAAGATAATTTATTGCAATGAATGAATGAACAACATTAGAAAATAGGGGTTTCTCGGAGCTTCGGACTTGTTCGAGCTTGCCTTGAGGGGCATAGTCGGGGATCAAGGGGCGGAGCCCCAGCCCAGCTATTAGAATAAAAAAAAAAGCGCACACCTTTTGAAAGGGGTACGCCTAGGACCTGGGCGAGGCGCATACCCCAAAATGCGCCTCGCCTGTGCGTTGTGCCATTTAAATCACTGCTTCCACATGGCTAACTTCCTATCAAACCTTTATAAGACTGGTTTTCAAAATCCAACTGACCTAGGGTTTCCTCCTAAAGGTAGACCTAGGTAACTAATTGGCCAGCTTCTAATCACCCAAGATCTTAGAAAATCTTATTAGTTCTCCTTCCTCCAAATTGACCCCTATAATACCACTTTTGGTCCAATTTATCCTTAGCCCTGTCACTCCCACAAAACTATTCTACAACAACACCTCCAGATTTTCCACCACTACCTCATCATTTCTTTCATAGAAAAAGATGGTGTCATCTACAAATTGGAGATGGATAACAACTGCTTAATTTCTACCTACCCTCCATCCTCTAATAAGGGCTTGACCATTAGCTTTTGCCACCATTCTGATTAGAACTTCTGCCACTAGGGTAAACAGGAATGGGGATAGGGGATGTCCTTGCCTAATTCCTCTCTTAGCCAAGAAGAAATCCTTTGCACCCTTTAATCCAAGATCTCCATCTAACTCCAAAGCCCAATATTTCTAATGTTTTTAGGAGGACTTCCCAATTAACCAAGTCATAGGCTTTTTCTAGATCTACTTTACAAACCAGCCCCTTTTCTCTACCCTTTCTTCTTTCAATGACGCATTCATTGGCCACTAAGATTTGATCCACAATCTGTCTTCCTTCTACAAAAACACCTTGGAATGGAGAAATGATCGAGGGTAACACCTTTTTTAGTCTTCCTGATAAGACCTTTGAACAAATTTTGTAAACACTCCCCTTTGGAAAAGAATTCATTAAAGACTTCCAAGATGTCTGATTTTACCATATCCCAACACTCTTGATAGAAGGTCATGGAGAAGCCATCCAGCCTAGGGACTTAGGACCTATCCATTGAAAAAATTGCTTCCTTGATTTCTTGCATGGAAAATCTCCTTTCTAGAGAGAGTGATTGCTCTTCTGATAGAACATCCCCTTCCAACTTTGGCAAGTTTGACATCACTCCACGTGGACTTGAGAAAATTTCCTTAAAATGATTTACAAAAATCCTTGTAATCTCCTAACTCTCTCTTACCACTTGACCCTCTTCTTCTACACTAAGGAATAAATTCTTCTTTCTCCTTCCATTTGCAAGAGAGTGAAAAAACTTAGTGTTTCCATCCCCCTCTAATAGCCACTAACACCTTGGTTTCTATTTCCAGCAAATTTCCTCCTTTCATAAAATCTCTTCTAGTTTTTGCTTTTGATTCCATCTTTCCTCTCTTTCTTCTTTTGAAATAATTCTGAGAGCCTCTTTCCTATCTAGCTCCCTATCCTCCCCACCAAATTATATTTTATTTCTTCTAACCTTCCAAAATGGGCTTTATTCCAATCTTTTATTTTTTCTTTTAGCCTCTTCAATTTCCTAGCAAATCCTATTAATTTCAGCCTCCCCAGAGGTCTGAATCCCTCCCACCACTCCTTCAACCTAGTCCTAAATGTGGGGTCTTCAAACCACATATTCTCAAATCTGAACGAAGAAGGGCCTCCCCCTGGGATTTCTTTCTCAATACAAATAGGGCAGTGGTCTGAAGTAACTCTAGGTAGCCCTCTTGCTATTAAGGATCCCCACATTTCTTCCCAATCAAGAGATATGAGGAATCTATCCAGTTTGGAGCAGATTGGGGGGTTAAAAATTTGACCAAGTATAGTCCACCTGAAGTAAGGGGGGTCTCACAATTCCAAGGAGTCAATTAGCCTATTGAATTTCCCCATGCTAGTAGTGAGGCCCTGGTTTGGGTTGATTGTTTCCCCCGAGTATTTGATGACATTAAAGTCACCCTCCACACACCATTGACCCTCCCACAAACGCCTAATAGCGCATAATTCCTCTTAGAAAGCCTCTCTGTCTCTGTAAGAATTAGGACCATACATATTTGTTAAGGCCCATTCTCTTCCATCTGATTTTCTTCTAATTTTTAGGGAGATTGAATACTGACCAATCAGTTCTTCCACACAATCCATTTCCTTATTCCTCCATATGGTCAAAATTTCCCCTAAAGCTCACCATGAAGGTGCATATGACCAGCTCAGACCCCTGGCTCCCCAAATGCTCCTTATCCACCTTCTGTTCAGCTCTGATAATTTGGTCTCTTGAATCATCATCAAGTCTAGTTTTTTGTTCCTGAACACATATCTGACTAGACTTCTCTTCTTGGCACTTCCTAGTCCTCTTACATTCCAACTTATTGTCTTCATACTTCATAGCAATAACTTGTGACACCCCTGGGCTAGTACTAATCAACAATCCCCTCTTCTTTTCTTCACACTCTTGCTCTCCTCCTTCTCATAATTTATTCCACTTAAGCCTCTCAATCTCACTTGTTTTCCTTTTCCTTTGCCTACTCTTCTTTCTTAGGTAAACTTTCTTTCCTTCTGCCTTTTTACCTGCCATCCTGACTCCTATCCCATCCTTCCTCACTTGACTTCCTTTACTCCTTTCAAGATCTCATTTTGGGCTGGAAATAAGTCCTTCGTCTGGGTAATGGGGTGCTTTAGGCTAACATCAGCACATTCCAAACCTAAGGTCGGGTCAGCTAGATTTTCCAAGATTAAGGATACAATTCTAGCCCTCTCTTCCTCTACCCTACCAACCAACAGGTTCTCGGACTCCAAGACTATGGCACTTCTGATTGAGAGTTCCTTAGCAGGTGGGGCTTTGGCTAGACCTGCATAGGCAGAAAGACATAAATTAGACCTCTTCAGAAGGAAGCAAAGGGACAAAAGGTGGAAAAGGAGATGAGAGTGTAGGGATTCCCTGATTCAGCAAGTCCATTTCCTTCCTTTGATCCAAACCCACTCAGTGAGAGTCCTTGACAAGCAAAGTTGGGATAGCATCCGAATTCTGTTCCTCCTATGTATCTTTGTTTTCTTTAGTGCTAACACCTGGGTCCCTGTCCTGAATATCCTGAGCTTGTCTCTCCCTTAGAATTTCTCCTGGATCATTGTTGGCTACAACTAGGACTGCCTTTGAGAGTGAGGCAGTGCTTGCGACTGTTTCTTCTTTTGGGGCCGACACGGATTCGCTAGAGGGTTCTCCAAACAGGATCTGTGTTCCTATCAGCTCGTTGTTCCACAAATTGTATGTTTTAGTGGATGGGGTGCTTCCAATGCTAGTTTCGTGTTTTGACTCAACACATCATCTTGCCTTAGGTCTTCCCAGTCATCTTCTACCTCAGAATCTTCATGCTCAGGCTTGTTAAACTTTGGGTTAGATTTGTTTAGGGTTGTAGCATTCATTTTTGCCACCAGATTCCATTTCTAGTTGTTATCCGCATGGGCGACTCCTATACTAGCGCTTCTGGGAGCTTTAGGAAGAGGTTTGAGAGGGTTTTTCAAAAACCACAACAACAAAGGAGGCTACAGGGGTCAATTTAGACAACGGTAGACCCCAACTACCATCTCCAACCCTTTGGGTTGGGCTGTTCACTTGCATTTTTAAGTGGTCACGTGACCCGGTTAAAATATAAGTTGGGGTTGGGTTGTTTGGTTCAATCGGTTTAACCCCCAAGTTGGTTTTTGGCACACTTTCAAAATTTTTATGCTTTATGTCGCCCCCTCCGGCTGCCACCTCAGTATAGGATCTTTTAGTAACCCCACAATCTGGAATGGATGGCCCAGATTATAGTCCCTCTTTAGAATTCTGACCAACCTCTTTCGAATCCATGGTCTGAACATTTACCTTTTCTTTGCACCAATGGTCAAACTTCTCCTTCACACTTCCCCCTTCCTTAATCCTTACCATGTCATCATCTTCTGCCTCCCGCAAGCTTCTACAAAGTCTCTCCTCCACCGACAACAACAGCCATACCACCTCATGCATTTCACCTATTTCTAGCTTCACTGTTCTCAGGATTGTTTCTATTCTAACTCCTCCCAGTTTCAACGTTATTGCACTGAGATTGGACAAATCCAAATCTCCCAGGACTCCTCCGCACAAAGCTGTGATTTTCTTGAAGTTGTTGGGTAACCAAAGATGAAATGGGAGCCCTAGCACTTTTAGGCGGAATATTTCTGTCAGATTTACACGATTTGCACTTGAACACCACTGACTAATCACCATTACTCCTTCAGACGTTTGGATGGGAAACACATGTATTTCTTCCACAAGGTTGTCTACTTCTAACAACGCCTTGTCTTCTTGAAACGGTTGAAGATAGAAGCACCCCTCCACTTTCAGCTTTCGTTTAATCTCCTCTACAACACAACCCCACCTAGGCACCTACTTACTCTTTTGTTTGCAAGTATCACATTTTTTATGCCAGTTCTGATAGGTTGGACCTTCACTTTCTAGAGCTTCCTTATTACCGTCTATAGCTGATTGATTTTCCGATGCTTGGTTGGGTTGGATATCTCTTGGTTTTCCTTCATTCCTCCATAAGAAGTTGTGCAACTCCCTTACAAACAGTACCCACCCCTTGCTCTGTTTTCCCATAGGGACACAAATCATCTGTTTTCTACCTTCACCAAACCATTCTGAGACTGTGACAAACCAGCCCTTTCTATTGAATCGTAGCTCTTCTACGAATACCTTTCCGTTTATCTTTATCGAGTTCTTCCAGGCCTATGACTTCCTCAAGACTAAAGCTACATCCAGGAATTCTTTCAGCCAAGCTGCTACCTCCTTTTGAAGATACACCATGGCTCTTTTTTTATCAGAATAGTTGTCAAGGCACCGCCTAGGCGACTAGGCGCCCTTGGTTGGGCACCTCGCCCAAACGCCTTGACTTTTAGCAACTAGGTGCCTGCCTAGGCGACAAAAATGACAAGGCAGGCACCTTTATAATATCATTTATATTGTTGTATCTTATTAATGTATGTGTTAAAATACATTTTATTATATATATATATATATATATATATATATATATATACACACACACACACACTTCTTTTTTTTTTTTTTGATCAATAACACTTTCATTAATTCATCACTAGAAAATTTACAAGTGGAAGACAAACACACTTATCTTCCAAGAGTCGCAAAGAACTTCAAGAAAGGAAAGAAGAAAATACAAAGATACAAGGACACTAACATTACAACTTAGCCCAAAACAAGGAATCCCTTTCTGCCCCTTGTTTTGCTAAACCGTCAGCTAGGGAATTAGCTGATCTCTTAATCCAACATGTCTTAACTTCCATCTCCCGCACCAGCCATTTGAATTTCCTCTTCTCATTGTTATACTTCCAAAGATCATTTTGTTCTTTGGTCAGCCATCCTATCACCACCTTTGAATCTCGTTCAATTATAAGTTTCTTGATGTTCAATTCCTTCGCTTTCCGGGCTCCTTCCATAACTGCACACTTCTTTTAATGTTTTACTATTGAAATTTGAAAGAACAAAGGATTTTGAGGAGAGAAAAAGAAAGAAAGAATAGAATTATAAAGAGGCTCTGTTTTTTTTCTATTCTCTCTCTCTAATTAAATAAAACAGAAACCCCATCCTTGTTTTTTCTATTTTACTTTCCATCTTGAATATTTATCATATAAAGTTGACCTTCTTTAGCTGCTAATTCATGTGACATTCTCTATTAAATCCTTATTATAGCAGTATTATTTTTGAAAATAAGTAAATTAATATATGTAAAAGATTTTTATCTTTTAGATGTGATGATTTGCCACATTTTTAGAGGAAATTTAATGTTCTTAATAAAGAGAATTGCTATTTTTTCAATTAATATACATGCTGAATGGTATATAAAACTAGGGAACTAGCCAAAAATTAGATTTTTATACTATAAACTTTTTATCGCCTAGACGCCCCAATGTCGCCTAACATCGTCTTAAAAACTATGCTGATCAGTAAACATGTATTTTATTTAAATTTCAGACTGTAAACAGTTTATACAACTTGGTGATGGGACTGATGATCCCTTTAATCACTCTATTCTATCCCTCATTACAATGCAGCCCAAAATAATTGTTGTCTCAATGCCCCCCTGTTTTGCTAAACAATCAGCTAGCCCATTTGCACTCCTTCAGAACGGTGCCAATCGGTCCTAAGAACATACTCAATATCCTCCTTTCAGAATTTTTGAATATTCCTACTCCTGAAAGGCCCGGATTTCCAAAGGAGCTCCCATCAAAATTCAGTTTCACTTTATTGCCTTCTGGTGGTTTCCGCTCCAGCCTTACTTTATCTCTTACTCTCAATGACTGTGCTACTTTAGACCAGGTTCTTACAATGAGTCAATGACTGTGATTGAGAAGACTTGAAAGCTATCCAAGGATTTTACCCAATGAGCTACTTTCACCTTGATGCTATCAATCACTTCCTCTACTGTTCTGTTTTTTTCCAAGAAAATCCTGTTATTCCTTTCTTCCCATACTACCCAACAAATTGTTGCCTTTGTTGCTTTCCACATTACCATCTCTCTTTTCTTTTGTTGTCAAATTCGAAGAATTTGAAGCACAAATTCCCAAATTCAAAGCACAAAAGAATAGGAATAGGATATCATTAAATGAGATAGGGTCTCACCACTTGCACAAAGAGCACACATGAGGAGAAAGGCAAATGTATGGCCTTCTTCTTTGTAGCATATCACAAGTGTTTACCTTACCAAGGAATATTTCCTAGCAAAAGGCTTGAATCTTCAAGGGAGTAAGCGTGCACCAAATTTCTTTCACAAAGAAATCCCCACCTAGGGGGTTGGGGGTACTCTGAAGAAAGAAGAGCAAGAAAAGAGACCGTGTGGAGAGCCTACCCAGATTCTAGAATCTTCCAGCGAAGGGTCCAAGTGGATTTGCCCTAGAAGGTCCAACAATAGGATTAAAGACTCACACTCATTTTCCCTTAGTCCCCTCCTAAAGCCCAAGTTCCAATTCACACCATTTGGACACAGTACTCCCAACATGGATATAGCTTCCCCCTTGAGATTTGATGCTGCAAAGAGATCAAGAAATTGGTCTTTAAGTGGGGTTTCCCCTACCCATAGATCTTCCCAAAACAGAATTTTATTCTCTAATCTTCAAGAACACCAGAAACTTTCACTTCTTCGAGTTTGTAAAGTTTTGCTTAAATCAATGCTTCCTTTCTCCACCTTCCCACTACTTCGAATTCGCCCTCCACCATGTTGAACCAGAATTCAAAACTATTCTCAATTTCTTAACAATAAATAGGCCATTGCCTTCTTCATAAGTTGTTCCTTATTGGTACAAGGTGAAGATCAGCACATGAACCATGAGACGGAAGATGGTCTGTGCTTCAAGGCAGCAAGTAAGGAAAGATTTTCTGGAGCTGTATTTTTGGAAGGAAAGTAATGAAAGTTAAGAGAGTTGAAAGAGTTTATCTCTCACCAGGATGTTCACTTGTATCTTCTTTAATTAATGAAAGTTTCTGGTTATTGATCAAAAAAAGAAAGTAGTAAGGATTTTGAAAGACAAACAAAAAGCAGGAAGAGGCATTACGTGGAAATAGGAAATAAATGTGCTAGACTGGATCTTGACCTCACCAGATTTTGCTAATATACAAAAAGATTCATTTGGATCTGATTTTTGGGTCACTTTGGAAAGGTCAGAAGGGTCTTTCTTTTCTGTTTCCTTAAACTTTAACATCCATGTTTTGTTTTGTTTTTTTTTTCTTGTCAGGATGTTACCTCATCATCCTCTTATTTCTGCTGTGTATCTTAAGCTTTTTGTTTTTTTATCAATAATAGAACCAATTCTATTAAAATAAGAAATTTAGTACAAAAAAGGGGGAGGGATAAACACTCTTAGCCCTCCCCATGAGAAAGATTACAGTACAGCCCAAAATAAATCATTCCTTCCCACCCCTTGTTTAGCAAGTGTACCGGCTGCAGAATTTGCTTCTCTTTTGACCAAATTCCTTAAGCTTTTTCTTTAATAAAATTCCATTTTATTTATTATCAACAAAAAAGGCTTGAAGATAAAGGTATATTACCTACTTACTCAAAGGGTTAAAGTTCTCTTCTTTTGTATTTTAAAACAATATGCATACATCCAAACTCCTATCAACAAATGTCCATATCCATATTGGCATGCTTGCTCCTTGTAGCCATGTCCCCCAAATCATAAGATATTACTTGGCTGCAACTTCCAAGGAGACTAAAAAAGGGCAACCCAGTCCACAAGGCTCCCGCCAATGTGGGATCAAGGGAGGAACAGATGTATAGAGCCTTACCCCCTTCACATACAGAGAAGCTGTTTCCAAGATTTGACCCTGGTCACCCAAGCTGCAAAGGAGCAACCCAACCATAGCGCCAAGGCCCACCCTCTTCCAAGGAAACTAAAATGGTTATTTAAAGATTCTTGCCTCAAGACTGTAGTTCTAGTAGAAAAAGAATTGGGGTCTCGTTGAGTCATTTGTTTACAATGCAATTTTATTATGGCACAACAGCATGGGACTGAAAATAAAATGTAAATTCTTCTTTAAATTTGTTATGACTTCTACTTTGCCTCATTTGTTTGTGGTGTAGACAAAGTAAGGTAAAGCCTGAAGCACATGTAACTAAATTTTGCATTCTTCTCATTTGTACTCATATGCATTTGGACTAGTACAAATGAAATTGCACTGCAAAAAAAAAAAGCCCAGGGAACAAGTGGGAATTGCAAGCATTAGAGCCTTAGAGGGCAAACCCACCCAAAACTAGGCAGGATTTCTTTGAAAAGTGTGGAGGGTAAATAATTTAAAGTAAAGATTAACAGAAATAATTAAACTTCCTCAACAAAGAGAAGACATAACAAAGATGCATTACATACCTAACCAACTTGCAAAAGCTAGATACTGCAACCTCTGGGCATGAATTGGAATTTCGTTTGCTATGTCATGATGAATAATAGGAAAAAATGGAGGCCAGTTTTTATCATCTGTGGGGATGCCAACTGCATTGACAAAATCAGAAAGCACACCTTAACTACTATAGAGAAAGATATAGGAGAGAAACTAAGCATGTCTCTATATAATATCACCTTAGGATGTAATTTTAAAGCTTACCTCTAGCAACAGCATCTTCTCTACGTTTTATGTCCTGCCATAGAGGAGCAAATGTTAAATATCATAATAATATTTAAAATAAGTATCCTAAAGGAAAGAAAACATGGAGAAACTCTTATTTATAAAAAGAAAATGTAATTGCAAACAAGCATTTAAAAAACTAGGTCATCAAGATAAAGGATAACCTGCTCCCTCCTTTTCAAATCTGCTTCCCAAGCTGCAAGCTCTTTCTCTCTTTTCTTAGGATCCTGCTAATATCAATATACCTTCCTATAAACAACTCAGCTCTTCAAGGAGTAACTTGAGGATATAATTAATTAATTTATCTCACATTCATAGTATCTAGTGGTATGTCTACAGTTGCATCATGTTTGTGGCCAAAACCCAAGGATTGAGGTAAGAATGAAGGAATCCGTGACTTTGAAGCAGGTGCAGAGCCATTCTGTAAGAGATCACATAAGTGGCATCAAAAAAAGCAATAGAAAACAAATAAATTCATAATCTATGAAGTGCACATTAGAATAATCCTGTAACTTGTAAATGTATAGAAGTAGGGTCAGCAGAAACTCACATCTCATTATTAATTTTCCCATATAGTGATATCTTTGAATAAATCACAGCATCAGATCAACAGCTAAGACAGTAAATTTCAGATGTCACATTATTGTGTCTCACATGCTAGCAATGACAAGTCCTTCACTTATATGTGCAATCCTAACAACATTTCAGGCAAAATCTTCTTATTATCATTCTTTTTCTAGTGAAATCTGTTTTCAGGTCTCATTTCGTATTACAACACAGTAATTAGTGTTTGTAAAGCTTTTTTATATTTATTCATAGTTAAATTCATATGAAAATGCATGCACTTTTATTAAGTAAAGAACAAAATCATGATATGTTTTGCTAAAAATCCTATATTATTTTTTCATATCTGGCCCTTTTATGTTCTTTTGTTTATAGAGCTGTCAATGGGTCAGGTCGGGTCCAGAAAAGGGAGGACCCAATCCCAAAACAAAAAGACAACTATAAAGACCCAGTTCTGAACCAACACCCTATTGGTTCTATAAAACCAGACCAAGAACCAAATTGATTATTAATTGGGCTAACAGGTCAACAATCAAGTTGTTGATGCAAGACAAGTGGACAAGTGGACGTGGAAATGGAGCAAGGATGATCTGATGGACAGTTCTCTATTAAGTCTTTCTTTCTGACACTAAGCAGGAGTTTTTTTTCCAGCTAGACAAATCTGCAACCCAATCGCCTCCTCAAAGTTGAACTTCTTTGTCTGGGCTTCTGTGCTTGGTAAATGTCTGGCCAAGGAAAATTTGTGGAGAAGAAGAGTGCACCTTCAGGACTAGAACTCTGGGCTGTGTGGCCAGGTGGCTGAATCTGTTGACCATTTGCATATTCACTGTCTACTGAGATCTGGTGGCACTTTTTCAGTACAGCTGGGCTAAATTGGCCAATGACGAGGATTGTGAAGGATCTGTTATTGAGTTGGAACCCGCCAGGGCTGAGTAAGAGAGGAAAGTTTGTGTGGAAGGTTATCCCTACTGCGGTAATTGGAACTATCTTGGCAGAGAGAAACAACAGGCTATTCTGCAATAGGAGAAACACTGAAGATCTCATTAGATTTGCATTGGGCAAGGTTCGACCTTGGATTCTGTAACTAAGGAGTTTAAGCCTCAGAATATATTTCTACTGCTAAACTCCGAAAATCAGTGGAACTTGTAGTGTGGCTCTTTGGCTGGGGTGGGATTTGTGTGTGCACTCCTACCCATGAGACCTGTTGAACCGTAATGTCCTTCATTATGCAATAAAATTCTTACCTTACCTTTTCTCAAAAAGTATTTAGCATCTACATTTACCTGTAATATACCAATTTGAAACTTCAATTTTGATAATATAACCTTAATAAAAAGACAGTAAATAGTAAACCTATTTATATGTTAATAAAACAAGTTTTTTTAACTAAAATTATCTTACACACTTAAGAAATTTACCCTTTTAGACATAAAGTATAACAAAAATTACAAGAAAACTATGATAATTTTATATATTATTAAATACATAAAAGGATTGGGTTTTAATCAGCTCAGAACGGTAAAACCTGGTCTTCACCAATTATAATTGGGAGCAAAACCCAGAACCAGAACTGGTATAATTACTTCAGTTTGGTTCAGTTCTATCAGGGCTGTTTGTGAACCTATCAAATATTCCAATGTGAACATGCATAAAGTACCCTCAATTTATAAACCCCTCTTTCTAGACTATTAGCTATTTAGCTGACTGATCTAGGAATACAAAGTGATGAGGTTCACTATAGATGCCAAAGATCTTGCCTCCTTTGATCTAATGAGATAGCATCCAAAGTCCTCCTTTCCTCCCTCTGATCCTCATCCAATCTATCATCATTTGTGGAAAATAGTTGCTATTAAAGTGAACATTGTTGACCCAATATGAGATATCTTAAGAAATTCAGAACTTTTATTTCAATAGCAAGTAAAACACCATGACTACAAAACGCTTACACCAATGCCAGAGCTAAAACTATTTTCTGCTATGGTCTAGACCGGTTCCACCTAAAATTATTATTTTCTGCTGGGAGGTGTTTTATAGAAAGATTAATACCTTGGACTGCTTGCAGAAGAAAAGGCCTTCCTCGTGTTTGTCCCCTAACTGGTGTGTACTCTGTAGGGCTAGTGGTGAGGATTGCTCCCACTTACTTGTATCTTGTTCCTTTTCGACTGCTATTTGGAGTTGGATTTTTTCTTTGTTTGGGTGTAGGTGGAATCTGTCCACAGACTTAAGTCAGTTGTTCAATCCTTCCTTTTTTGTGTGGCCTACATAAAAAGGAAAAATGATGCGGAGATGTATTAGAACAACCGCCTTGTGGACAATCTGGGAAGAAAGGAATGCAAGGGTATTCAAGGAAAAGGAAAGAAGCATTCAAGCTGTTGAGGACTGTATCTTGACTAGGGCAATTCATTGGTTAAGAACAATGGACTTATTTCATACATTCTCCTTTGATGATATTTGGACAAACTGGATAGCGGTGGCTAACAACCATACAAGGAAGGACAGGGAATCAGTAGTGTGGAGGCCTCTGCCTGAAGGATGGACAAAACTGAACTTTGATGGAAGCAGCCAAGGAAACCCAGGCCCATCGGGGATAGGAGGGGTGCTGAGAGATAAGGAGAGAAACATCTTAGCATTGTTTTCAGGCCCTGTGGGAATAGGAGACTCCAATAGAGCTGAGATTTTAGCGGTGGTACAAGGTATTCAGATTGCAGAGCAATTAGGAGTTCAGCACTTGGTAGTTGAAGGAGACTCTAAGATTGTTGTGGGATGGCTGACAGACCCAGCTTCAGCTATGCGGCAACACAGAGACCTGTCAAGGAAAGTCAACTAGCTCACAAGAAACATGACTGTTACCTCTCTTTGGGTGGGAAGATCAGCAAATACCTTAGCAGATGGGTTAGCTAAGCAAGGGGCTTCAAGGAAACATTTATTTTGGGCTGCTCTGTAATTTTATTTCTGGGTATTTCTGTTTTTTAATTTGATGTAATACTTGCTAGAAGAGGTAACAACTCGTACCTCCTCTTGGGTCTCCTGTATTGCCTCATATTTCTGGATTAATAAATTATCTTCATTCATCAAAAAAATGTCAGAGCTAAAACTGATGAGAAATCATTGTGATTCATGGACTCTCCTAAGTCCTAAATGGACAACATGTCCATGTTGGACATCAGTCAGAGTCCAACACTCTATGGCTTCTTGAGGAAACTTTTATAAAACATTTCATTTTCATCTCCAAGCTTATTTGACAAAAATGAACAACTAGGGTATAACATAAATGCCATATTAAATCAACACTTAACACCCCTTTTTTTGCAGATATATCCATTTCCTTTGTATCCCCAAAAAAATATGGATCATCTTAATAATAGTATATACCTTTCCATAGAATACCCCTGAGTCCATGTTTTCTCATCCTGCCAAGGCAGGCTCTTGGATATGTATTGGAATTTGGATACAACTCCCATATCCCATGTCTATGCCCATGCAACACTGTGGCTGCATAGTTAAGTTTCATTCTTTCTAGAAAGTTGTTTTAATTACGGTTTTAATCCTGTAATCTATACTATATGTTATAGCGGGAGAAGATTACATGGCTCCCCCTATGATTTTTAATAATGCTCTCAAAAAAAAATTGTGAAATTCAATCCATGCATGAGATTAGGTATGTGTTCCCTCTCCTTTTTCCATATTTTTATTTTTTCTCATTTGTCATTTTTTCTAGCACATAACCACTCACTACAGTCCACCAGTCCCCTGACTTGATTCCCAAGTACTAAAACTCCTACTTTATCTCTTCCACTCCATTCTCATTCTGGAAATTTCTCTCTCCTATATCTCTTATTTTTCCTCTCCTACCCCAAGAACCCCAACTCTTATGCTGTTTTTTTCCTGTTATCCATACAGTTGTTGTACAACTGTACATATGCACAGGCTCTCCTACTAGTCAACAGTTTAACACTGATGGTAAAATCACAATTTACTAGTTTTAGTAATTTCTTGTTTGTTTAGAATTTAGATTAGGACTGGATGCAGTTCATACTTGCTGTAAAGGGATGTGTTATATTAGAAGTTTCTTAGGTGTTAAGAAATCTAGTTTTATGAAACAAGCTCACCATCATTAAGCATTTGATTTTGTTAATGAAAGACTGTTTCGAGTTTAGTCAGAGCAATCAATTACCTTACATTTTAGGAATTCAAAGCTAAATTTCAATAGAAAATCTTCAAATTGGGAGAGAAATTATTCCTTCATAAATAGAGACTGTTTTAACACATCAACAATTGTTCAGTAAAGCTTATCTTCAGGCTTCAAGCTTTTGATGTTCAATGCAGAGTAAAACATACAACGGGAGGTATGACTCTACACATCCTAGTTACATTCCTTATTGCATTCCCTCTTGAGTTTCTGAAAACTTGAACTTTTGTTCTATCCTATAATTGAAATGAAGTTCTACCAACCGGAAAAAAAAAATGAATTGAAGAACTAATCCCCTAGTGTCACAGTCCACTTGCCAAGCAGTTATATCTCTCCACTCCAGTATTTTTATCATACTGCAGTGCTAGTGTGCTACAGCCCTGCTCCAATTTATTGAATGTTTCTTAAGAAGCAATAGCCTTGTTAACATATTAACTACAATTATCTCCCAGTCATTGCATCCCATTACGAAAACAAACTCATAACTTACCCTCAAAATGTCTAACAAAGGGTAAGCAGGAATGTGTATCCTCGCACTAACTCTTATTGTTAATTCTCTACTAAAATACCTAAACAGAACACTTATTCATATAATCATTCGAGAACCTAACACGCAATAGCAAATGAAAAACACTCTTAAAGTCCAAGGAGTGTGATAATCAAGAAGAACCAAGTGGACGGCGAAGACTGAGATATGTTGAAAGTTTTCAACTACATTCACAATAGTTACTTACAAAATACTCCTAATGGTTACAATTCCACAATTCTAGAGTACATAGAACTTCCCACGTCTATTAACCCTCTTTCTTCTCTTAGCCACCTTTTTTCCTAAACACCAGATCCATAAACTATGAATTATTCAGTCCATTTCCAGTCCACTTTAACTTTCTGAGAGAGACAAAACTCAACGAAACTATAATTTCATGGAGCCTTTACACAGCCACGTTTTGAAACCCAGATCTAACCATATTTCATGCTCAAAAGCCAAAAGACTCTATCAAAATAATGACCAGTAGCAACAGTGCACAGATCAAACAGACACGGAGTGCCAATGCAGAATTGCAAAACTGAAGATTAGGGTACAACTAAAGGAATTTAAAAAACGAAGTACTGATAGATAGACAGAAACAGAGAGAGATTCCAAGGTGGTTACCGCGAACGGATTGACCTCTTCTTCCTCAAAGGGATTCGGATCGTCTCGACGATTCATTCCTTACCCGATTTTGGAAAATAGAACTCCGTATAAAGTGCCGCAAGAACACAGAGAAATTTGCCTTTTTCTCTCACACACCCTATCACTTTTTTGAGTTCAAAACGACGATAAAACGTGTAACAATGAGTTGGTTACCCGGCTTCTACACAACGCGGGATATCTCAAAGAAAAAAGGGAAAAATACGGATAAGCTCATTTCAGAATTCTGAAATCCAGGCCAGCCCATTGAGAAGCTAAAATGGCATTTAAATTTAACTTTTTCAATATTAAGACAGATCCCTACGTCCGTTCAGATTTCCCTTATTTTTTTAAGGATAAATTATAAAGACCCCTTGTACTATGGGTCAGTGATAAAGTCCCCTGTATTTTTTTTTGTGACAAAGATCCCTAAACTTTAGATGTTAGCCCTTCTATTAATATTCTGTCAATTAATTTTGAAAAAAAATTCATCCGACTGTTAATAATTTTTTAAATATCCAAATTACCTTTTTTACTGTTCATTGTCTTCTCCAAACTCAGTTTCTCAACAGTCCATTTGTTATTTGTATTAAGCTTTGCGTCCTCTGTTGATTGGCCTGGATTTTAGAATTCTGAAATGGGCTTATCCGTACTTTTCCCTTTAATCTATTGTAGGATTCTGGTTTTTAAGCATTGTTTGAATTTTTGAGATATTACAACTGCCACCAAGCTTGTATTTTCTTCATCTCAACTTCCTCAAGAGTCATTATCTCTAGATATCATAGCTTTGGAGGAGAGTCCTGTAGTTCCAACTAAGCCTCTGACCATCAGGACATCAAGTTCCTGCAGCAGCCAATCAAGTAGTAAGAAATCTCTCCCTGTTATCTCCTTCCGATTTGCTTTAACAATGCCTAAAGAGCTCAATTGAATCATCCCTATTGAATTCCCCATCCCTCATCTCCCCACCATCATCAGCATTCGTTTCAGCTTTACAATCACCTTACATATCTCCAAGGGCCTTGCTTCCACCACCCCCAGAAAACGCGACTCCATCTACTACACCAGAAAACGTGACTCCATCTACTACGCCAGAAAACCCAACTCCAACAACACATCCATCTCCTCCGGTTTCTTACTGTGGCTCTGTATCTGATGACTCCAAGCTCTTCCTACACCCCTCCACCAGAAAGATTGGATTTCTGCAATGACCCATCTGATCAAAAGCTTAAAATTGTGACTTGTGCTCTAGTTCCTGATACTGCACCTCCCCGAAATCTCATTTACCTTCCCTGTCCCTCGGATTTCCTTTGCGAAAACCTCCGTTTCTAACTCTCCTAATGCAAAACTCAGGAGCTGTGATGTTTATACAGGCTTCCATGGCCAGAATCCCAATCTGATACGCTTCTGTAGCTTAGCTCCAGGGAATAGCTTGTTTTGTTGCAGACAGAGCTAAATATTCAAATACTCAGAGCCATGAGATTGCTGATAGAATTATTTGCTCAGCCACTTATGGTGTTGTGGTTGTCACGAGTTCAAGCTTTCTCAATCTGTGAAAAATCAATTCCGTCGAACCCAATTCAACCACATCATTGGCCAAAGGTATACACACCATCGTCCGCAAGCCAAAAATTTGACCTTGTCTCGCCCGCTCACAAGCCTCTCACCCCCGGCAAGCCACGTCGGAGACGACGCGAAGAAAGCCTGACCAGGAAGGCCACTATCGTTGATGAACGACTGCGTCATCGACACAAGAAAGAACCACTCGGTGTCCGTAACCTCTTCATCAACGGGATCGTCTGCAGACGTCGGAACCCCGGAAATTAACGAATTAAGCCATTTGACCTAGGAATCTGAGGCAGAGGGGATTACTGCCGGTCCGCCGCTGTTGTTAGTGTATGTGAGGTAGGGAAGATGAACAGTGTTTTTCTTGTCTAGGTTATTACAAGGGATCGTAACGGCTTTGATAGACGAAAGGATAACGGAAAGGGGTCTTTGTCTCATGGTCATAGTACGGAGGGTCTTTGTATAAGGGATCTTTGTCACAGACCCCATGGTATAGGGGGGTCTTTATCATTTACCCAAAAATAAAAGGAATTTCACGATAATGCTCACAATCTCCCCCCACTCCAACGAGAAATCTCTTAAATTACTCCTATTATTTGCAAAATTCCTTATTATGAGATTGTCTAACTCTATCCCTATCTATACTTGTTATATAAAATTGTGAATGTAATATGAAATTTTTTTTTGGATAGCTTTAATGGCTACTAAAATACATACATATATATATATATATATGTATGTGTGTGTATTTAATACATCTCTAATTATAAGGGTTGAAAATGTAATTTCAATTATTATTTTTCACCTCATTTAATACCCTCTCATTAAGTCTTATACTTAAGGTATTAAATCCTATATGTTTAAGTTATTTTTCACTAATAAATGCTACTAATTAGATTTATGTCAATATTTTTAACAATATAAATCCATATATTTTAAAATTAACTAAAAAGCAGTACCATTTTTTATCTAAGTGTTGGCTAAGTAATTCAACCATCTGAATCAAAATAATCAACCTATGAAGTCATAGTTGGTTAATAAACTTTTTAAAATATAAATAAAAATATAAAAATACAAAAAATATAGAAAAAATTAGACACATTTATGATATTTTTATTAATCAAATTAAAAAATAAGTGTAATTAGGGGTGGATTCAAGCCAAGTTGAGCTGAATAGCTAGATATTTGAGCTCAGCTCACTAAGGTAGTATGAGGCTCGAGTCAAAAGCTTATAAGCTCGAGCTCGACTTGAGAAAAATGTTTTATAAAAATAAAAAAATTAATATAGAAAATATTTTTATTTGATATTTAAAAAATTAAGAATTATAATAATTAGTTATTATTATTATATATAAAAATAAAAATGTTATATCTATAATATTTTTATTATATATATATATATTATTTTCTATAATTATATTATTATTATTATTAAAAAATGTATGTAGTTATTCGAGCTCGACTCGTGGCCACCCCTAAGTGTAATAAACAATAATTATTTTTATTGATAATGAAAATGAAATAAATAATTTAGAACTAACAAAAAGTGAAGTATAAAAACTGATAATAAATAGTTCAACTTTTGGGTTAAATGTGTTAACTTTTAATGCAATAAATAAATAATAAATATTAATAAAATATTAAAATACATAAATTTTGAAAAAAAACATTCAGGCACATGTATAATATCACATATTTATCATATTAAATAAAAAGTATGTGCGATATATTAAAATTATTTTCACACACAGAAATACAAAAAATAGTAGAAAAAATTGAATACATCTATAATTCTACATTTACACTATTATTAAAATATGAATAACATTATGGAACTTTCTTTTGATTAAAATACTGGTTTTTTAATTTAGTCCCAATTTAATTATAAATTAAACTACTAATTTTTACCTCATTTAATTCCTTCTATTTAAATCTTACATTTTTTTATAAATGAACAGAATAAAAAATATACACCAAAAAGATAAAACACTACAAAAAGAAGAGTCTAGCCAAGCTGGTAGGATTGCCAATGATACTTGAAACTTCACAACTTGACCCGATTATCACATATTTGGATGAGGTGTTTATATAATCAGATTTGGATTTTGTGATTTATATCAAATTAATAATAAAAACAAAAATATAAAAATGAAAAATAAAAATACATAAAAATTTATAGGAAATGTTGGATATATTATTACTATCTTTATCATCGTTTAGAATTACCACGTGCATGCTTACTAGTTGTTAGAAATGTCCCATTGGTTTGCATATGATAGTGCATGACTATTAAAACATTTTTAAGACCCAAATTTGTTGTTAGCTACAAGATATGGTTGGTAGTTTGATTGGCACCCAAAATTGAGTAGCCCCAAACGAGACGCAATTTCGAGCCTTGCTATGTTGGAGAATTGAATTACAGCCCCTTTGGGGGCAAAGACAAGTAACCAATACCAAAAATAAAATAAATTAATCGTCGTTAGTCTCTTACCAAAAAAAAAATCGTTGTTAGTCTTTGACCATGTTCTATTAAACTAGCTTTCTCTCTCTCTCTCTCTTTGTTTTTTGTCCCGTTCAATAGGGTGGATTCAAGCCAAACCGAGCCAAATATTTGGCTATTCGAGCTCGGCTTGTAGGAGTAGTATCAAGGTCGAGCTCTATTCGAGGTAGAGAATTGAGCTCAAGCTTAGCTTGATTCATAGCTCGCAAGTTCAAGCTTGGCTCGGCTCGAGCTCGACTATAAGTCAAGTTTTTTTTTTGAAAAATAAAAATTATATGTATAAAATTACTTTTTATTTTTCAGAAAGAAAATTAAAAATTATAAAAATTATTTACTACTATACATAAAATATAAAAATACTATATTAATAAAAGTATTATTATATATATATAATAAAATTATTATTATAAATGTATGTATATATAATAAAAATTTATTATTTAATAGTAGGCTCGTGAGCCTCATGAGGTGAGCTTCATTGGGCTCGAACTCGACTCGATTAGCAAACGAGCCTATTTATCAATCTTGAATTCAGCTCGAAGCTCGGTTTAAACTAAGCCGAACCAAATTTTTCACGAGCCAAACTCAAATAACTCATAAAAGACTCAGCTCGTGGCCACCCCAACCACTCTACTGTCTCTCTCTCTCTTATACTATCAACAATGGAACTACTATTTGGTTGAACTAGGGAAGGCTTAGGTCATCCCATGCCCAACCCTAAATATGAAATCCAAGGCTCCATCCTTGGTTTTAATCAAACCATGCTAAAATGTCAAATATGATGACCTTGTGGACTCTCCAATAAGTTAGGTGGAACCTTTTGGTAGTGTTGGCTGAACTAGGCATTTTAAGCTTTTCCAATTCTTAGTCATTTGACAATTTTTTACAAGTTAAACGATCTAATCTTGAGCTTTCCAATTTTTTGTCCTATCGAACTCTCTCTCTCAAACACAGTTAAAATTTCATATTTTTTTAATTTTCCTTCTTTTAAACCGAAAAAACTTAAATCTAATTGACATTATCGACAATGGCTCTACTATTTGGTTGGGCTAGGCAAGGCTTAGCCACGCCGAACCCTAAATATGAAAACTAGGGCACGGTCCTGGGGTTTTAGTGAGACCGAGCTAAAATGTCAAACCTGACCTTACTGGCTTGAACCTAGCCTGACCTAGGCTAGGGTTAAGTGCAATTGAGGCCTAGCATATGTAATTAATTTTACACTGTAATAAAAAACTGAAATTGTTTAAACTATTAGAATATTGTTTACTATTAATGCGGTTTAAACTTTAAATCCTTCAGTATATTATCACAATGAGCTAAGACCATTATCTCATTGCCAACCTAGTTAGGATTTTTATTTACTATAATAATTATTTAAATAATATTACAAAAAATCAAATAATTCAATAAAATTATAGAAATTATAATTCAATAATATAAATAATTTATGTTAAAAATAATTAATTATTTATTATGTTTTCTAATAAATCTATTTTCATTAATTCAAAAATTAATAGAAATAATAGAAAATTACCAACACTTAACAAAAATTGTCATAATTACCAAAAGTTATCCAAAAAATTTACAAAAATGAATTAACATAATTTCCTATAAATATGATAAATTATCAAAAATCAACGTAAAAAATTATCAACAATCTTCGAAAAAGAAGGTTTTAATTTTATTATATTTGATGTTGTTTGTTAAAAATGATTGATGATTGTTGCTCATTGTGTTTATTTCATTTAAATTTATGCATTTTGTTTTTTGAAAATCATTGTATATTTGTTGGAAAATACTGTTACTTAAAATTGTCGTTAAGCAACCATTAATAATAAATTTTCTAGAAATTAGTAGAAATAAATAGAAATTGACCAAGAGACTACCCAACAAAAAAGTACCGATATTTCCAAAAAATATGATAATTTCTTGAAATTGGTAGAAATAGCAGAAAATTACCAATAATTTATGAAGAATTGTCATACCCAACAATAAATTACCCATGCATCTACTCTGCGAAGGTTGCCACGCTGACTGTTCCACTACATTCAGAGCCCCTTTCAACATGAGATTGATAACGGCATTGAATGTGATGAACAATTGAGTCACGTTAGCGATCTGCAGGTCCCTACAAGGGTTTTTAGAGATTTGAGTGAATCAAAAGAATGAAGTAGCTCTAATGGATAAGAAGAATGACAAAAACTCCACTGTAACAGGTTCTCAACTATTAGCACTGCTTTTCCACGAGGATCCGAAGGATTCAAGAGGCCATAATGAAACTCAATACCTCGACTTTGTTTAAATAAATGGATAGAGCTCCTGAACAGAAGTTGTAGGCAACAGTGAACGGTGGAAGGAAGACAAAGGCAGTAAAATGGCAGATTGAGGAAGGAAATCAATATCTAATATAAGTTAGCATGGAAGCCTTTCAGCAGACAAAAAAAGGATCTGAAGAAGGTAATGGTGAGCAACACAAAGGAAGAAAAAGCTTTTAAAAACTGGGGGAAAGGCTCGTTACTACCCCCATGGTGCAAGGGGAGATTGAAGCTAGAGAAGGGAGGGACAAGTGAACGGGATGGGGAAGGAAAAGAAGCAAACAGCCGATCATTTAGAGAGGTGGCAGGATTACAACCATGGCCTCAACATGGGGAATGCAAAGTAGTGAAGGAGGATTCGGTAGTTTACCTAGTCACTAAGGAAGATGCAAACAAGGAGAGAAAGCTATATTTGGCAAGATGTATAGTGGGCAAGTCTAAAGGTGATCCTACCATCTCCGCAACTATGCTTAGTCCTATTCTGAAGAGGAAACTGGATCTACTCGTGTCCGGAAGTAAGAAAACTGACATAAGGAATGCTCCTTATCTTGTTACCGTCGGGGAAGAGGCAAATCGCATCCTGAGGGTATAGCCGAAAGGTGTGATGATCGACGGTTTCAAACTCTGGATCGGGAAGTGGGACCCTGAGTTAGGGGAATAATTGAGGATGAGTGGAGATTCTCATCATGTTGGATTAGGATCTTTGGATTACCTATGCACCTGTCGAGCAGTAAAATCATATAGACGATAGGGGAGCTACGTGGCGATTTTATCAGAATTGACAATTCATATGTGACAAGAGAGAGAGAGAGAGAGTTGTGAATGGATCTAATTGGAAGTGAGTTGAAAGGGATTGATTCCTGAAACTGTCAATATTGTTTCAAGAGGTACTCTTTACGTTGTCATTATATGGCCGGAATTCTTACCAGTAATCGTACTAGTGTGTGAAAATTTAGGGAAAAAGGAAGTCATTTCAGTACAAGAAAGAAGGTGCAACTATTCTGAGGGCAGCGGCAAAGGGAGGGCCTATTCAACTGAAACAGAATGACGAGGGAGAAAAACAAAGCCCAGAAGATCCCTCAAGAAATTTTCCAAGGGACACAAGAAGAGGAAGAAATCAACACAAACAGAGCGATCGGAATCTTTCCTGAAGACGGTAGTCAGCATCTCAAGAATCCCATTCACAGGCTTAAAAAGGTTATATAAATTCAAAGCATGTGAGTGGACTGATCTAGGACCTGATCCGATATCCAATACAGGCCTTAAATGACAGGAAAGTTCTAGAGACTCGCGGCCTTAATAAGGGAATGGGTGGACTAATCAAGGAAGCAACTAAGCAAGGGAGGTAAATTCAAATTTTGAACCGAGAAATTTCTCTCGAGCAAATAAGTACTAACAAAGTCCTTAACCCTTTCAAAGACCCTTTTAACCCCAAAAGCCCAACCTGCAACAACTAGCCCACCAAATAGATAGCCCATTCGTTACATTTCACAAACCCAAGATAGAGGCTTTACCCATTCCATATCCCCCCCACAATCAATCATCGGCCCACCATAAACCAACTTACCATCAGAATCCCCTCAAACCCACCTTTTATTGCCCGACAAAGAGAAAACCTTGACCCAGAGGCCAGAACTAGTGTCATCCACCAAGAAACTCAGACCTAGCTTCTAACCCAACGACGAGGCATAAAAATACTGTGAAGAGATACAGGAGGAGGATAGGGAGGTGGTATCAATCTCCCCGCTAGTCATACATCACATCTCCTAGGCGGTTGAAGTGGAACAACAAGATAAGGAAAGGGAACAAAAGATATTAGCAAATTCCTAGGGGACGTGAAGAACAAGTGTTGGCACCATTCGAAGCAATCATAAAAAAGAAACACAAGAGAAGGAGAAGAGGCCGTGAATAATCTCGTAAAAAATTCCGAGGGTGCAAAGGGAACAAAAGAGATTGAATTGGACGATGAATGATGGGGGAAATTTGGCCATGCACCAAGACATAATTGTCTCAAGTTGGCGGGGTAGGGGAGGTGTTAGAGGGGGAAGAAGCATAAAGGGAGATAACTTGTGTAATTATCAATCCCATTGAAATTCTCAATTTTATCTTGGAACGTAAGGGGATTGGAGGACCCAAACAAGAGGGTGGGGGTTAAGAATCTGGTCGATAGCAGGAAGTCGAGCATCATATTGTTGCAAGAAATAAAAAGATCTAACTGGAATAGGTGTTGGATGAATGAGGTATGGTTAGTGAGAACTTGTGAATGGCTTATCCTTGCATCCACAGGGGCATCGTGAGGTATAATAGTGGAGACAAAGCTTCGTTTACTAAAGAGGAAACTTGGTAGGCTATAAAGGACCTAGTTGGAGACAAAGCTTCGGGACCAGATGGGTTCCCAATTGAATTTTACAAGAAATGCTGATCCTTGAACTTGATGTAATAGCAGTGTTTTCAGAATTTCACTCATCAGTTGAAATAACGTTATGTAGTGAAAACCACCTTTGTAACTCTTGCTCCCAAGAAAAATGGCACAGGGGACCTAAAAGATTATAGACCGTATACAAACTGATAGCCAACAGATTGAGGCTCACCCTTTCTTAATTAATATCTCCCTCTCAAGGACAAATACGGGGAAACCTCTTTAGGGTGGAAATCTGGAAGTCCTAATGCTCCCTATGGGACTAGGGTTTGGAGAAGTATCATGCAGAATAGAGATGAGTTTTTCAAATACATATCTTTTGAACCTGGGTCAGGTGATGGAAAGACAGCTGGTGTAGCAGTAACCCCCTCAGCTTGGAATTCCCCTCTATCTTTTGACTACCTTGAATATTCATTCTAATAACCATCCAATATGGGTACCAAGGCTTAGAAGGGAAGTGAACGATTGGGAGATGGAATCTCTTTTAGGTTTGTTGAATACATTGAACAAAGCCAAGGTTAGCTAATCCTTTGGAGCTGGACAAAATCAGATGGAAGAGAGAAAATTCAGGGACCTCAATGTTCTGAGTAGAAAGGGCATGATGTTGGTGAACCACTATTGTTTGTGTGAGGCGGAGGAGATTGTGAACCATTTGCTTATCCTTTGCAACTTCTCTCACAAAATTTGGACCCATCACCCATGTTCTAAAGTCGTTTGGAATGAATTGGGTTACACCTCTAGATCTGGCTTCCCTTATGGCTCATTGGCATTCTCAAGCCTTTTCTGAAAAAGGAAAAGTGTTGTGGAAAGCATTACCATTTATGGTTAGTTGGTGTCTATGGAAAGAAGAAGTAAACAACACCCGCATTTTTGAAAATAGGGTCAATCCCCCTGTGAACGTATGTGTAATGGTGGAAAGAACTTTGATGAAATGGGCCTATTCAAGGGATGCAACTTTAAGATTTTTATACAACATTGGAACTCGATGATATGGGATGAAAATTATGTATTGTAGTAGTAGCCTTTTGGCTATTCTCTGTACCGGCAACTTCTCTATCTTTATATTATTAATATATTTAATTAACCATTTCTTTAAAACCAATTGTCATAACACAGTAGAAATAAATGGAAATTAACCAAAAATAAATTACCAATATTTCCAAAAAAAATATGATAATTTTCAGAAATTAGTGGAAATAGCCGAAAATTACCAATAATTTATGAAAAACATGTCATAAATTATTAGAGATAGTAGAAATTTAATGGTAATTATTGTTACTTTTTCTTAGACTTAACCAGTGATAAATTCATAATAAAAAATTACAGAATTTATTATTGAAATTAAAGTATTTTGTAAAAAAAAAAAGATTATACTAATTATCAGCAACTACAATTATTTATAAAAATATAAAATTATATTATAGGTAATTGTTATTTATAAAATTATAAAAATTTATAATTATAATATCATTTAAACATTCCAATAATTAAACATGTGTCAAGTAATAGGTTTAATCATACTTGGAGTTATTGAGAAGTTGGGTTACTTCTCCTCTAGCCCAAAAGGTGTCAAAAAAAGCCTCAATCCAAAGAACCTTGCTAAGTATATTATCAAGAAAACACAATCCATCCTAAAAACGAGTAACAAAGTTCCAATACACAGAAATTAGAACTGTTCCGACGACCCTATATATAGTGTAGTAGATATTTCTATGTAATAACCCATGTTTTCCAATTTTAAAAGATTTCATCTATATATTAAAAAACTCTTGCTTCTAAAATAAAAGCCTTCGCTAGTCATCCATGCAATTCAGTGTCTGTAATATTTTACTAATGTAAACTATCACAGTCCAATTCTCTATAGGGATAAAGAGTTAAATCAAGGAAAATGAAGTAGGACAATTATTCTTATCCACCACCGCAATCCTCAAAGTTATATGTTTGGGAAGAAAACTAAAAGCTACACTGACAGTCTATCCAATTAAGAAAATTAAAACTCTCAAATACTCCAAAGTTCAAGAAGAATTGTGGTCTATTTCAACAATTGAAATCAATGGTTACAATCTAATAATGATTTAAAGAGAATGATAAAAGAAAAATGAGCACACAGGGCCAAATTCTTTCCGGTGCGCGTGCTCCATCACTGGCAATGCTCTTATGTGTTCTTCATCTCTGGAGAGATGCTCATATGTTACATCTCATTCTGCCCGTGAAAGAACCTATCACCAAAAATTCCTAACCCTATGCTTGTTTCCCTCTTTGTCTCCACCTGCTTTTGCAAGAACCATTTATCAAAAGCTGATGTTTGGTTCTGCAAGAACTATTCATCGAAAATTGTTGTCTACTCATGAAATAACGCTTCCCAACCCTGTGTGTTCATTAATTTTCCTGTGAAAGAACCATTATTTCCCATTCACATCTTCTCACAATAGATGCTACTTGTTCGAACCTTTATTTGGTTTATTATCTAAACCATTATCCATTACAAGAAAAATGGTCTAAGGCGGCGGTCGCGAAACCATTGCCTTAGACCTAAAGACCGCCGGCTTAAATCTAAACCGGTGGTCTTTCGTCCAACGCTTAAGTGGCTGCCACCTTAGGTTAGGACCGCCAGCTTAGGTAGGAAAAGCGCCGCCTTTTCCTCTTGGGTCGAAGCGGTTCAAAACTCTCTAAAGCGGCGGTTTTTTTTCAGACCGCCGGCTGAGCCTGATTATGCTGGCGGCCGGCTTGTTGAAAAAACATATCCACCTTCTTATAGCGGCGCTTTGGACAGCCGCCTTAGGTCCTGCGCAACACCACTTTCCATCTTGTTTATAGGTAAGCTGCCGGATATGGACCGCCGACGTAAACTTTTTTTCCTTTTTAAAAAAATTAAATGCCTACTTAATTTCAGCATTTTTGGTACATTACTTTTTCTTATGATTTAGCATTTTAATATACCTACGAAATTCTATGACAATTGATACATGAAAACTTTGATAAATAAAAAAAATACAATTTAAAACATATAGTAATTTAAAGATTAATTACATTAAAAAATCCAAAGATAAATTGTTCAAATACAACATCCAATTGACATATTAACACTACAAGAATCTTAAAAAACTTCCAAATTTTACAACAATATCCAATTGACATATTATATTAATAATACAAGCCGCTGGTAATGATAGTTGTCTTCCTTTTGGATATTCAACTTTGGAATATTGCTTGAATTCCATCATCACTTCCTGAGAGTCAAGAGTGTTGGCAACAATTTTCATTCAATAGATGTATTAAAATAATAATTTCTTTCATTACAAATCAAACAAATACCTTGATGCCTCCAACTAATCACACATTTAACCACATTACAGCTGCCACTCTGCATTTAGGGGGTGGTGACACTTATCCCCCTGAACTTTGTTTTGCATCAAAGAGCCCCCTCCCCCCAAATTTCCCCTTACTCCATTAGCAGAAAAGCAGCTTCAACTTTCTAGTGAAAAAAAAAATGTTATCGGAAGTTTTCTGCTTATGAGAGATCATTCAATGTTGTCAACCACCACCTTAGAATCTCCACTCTTCTCTGATATTGATTATGGCACTAAAATCCTGGATAACTTTGGAATGGTGACCAATGAATCATCATGTTACAAATTTGGGAAACATACCTCATCATTAAACGGTAAATCTTTGTTTTGATTTTTCTTCACCATGAATGGGTAAAATGTTTAAACCTCATAGCCTTCCTTTACCAAGTTGTAAATATACGCAAATGCTTGATTCAAAGGCAAAGTGAACACATCCTGCTTCTGGGAATAATGTAAACTGGAGTATTGCAAACAAAACCATTTCATCATGTATGCCTTTGCAATATTTTGTGGTCAAACTAACTTGAAGTATTAGCATCTTAGTTGCCAAGAGAACAAGAGGTATGACTGTTAAAGCATTCTTAAACTCAGAGGTACTTAAATTGCAAGCCAATGTAAGTAGTTACAAATATAGAATAAATTGCCTGTCTCCCAATTTATATTAATAGAAAAGAAATTATCTGTATATATATATATATATACAATCTCAGGTATCACTGATTGCAATGATTGTAGGTGCATTTCTTTCAAAATATTCTTTTTCTTTCTGACTTTTTCAAGAAATTGAAAGGCCTATACAAGAATGAAGGTGGAATCAGATGCAGAAAAGAGAATATGCATCTACTTACATTTGTCCATAAATCATCAATCGTCAAAAAGTATGACTCTTGTAACATAAAAACAATAATATCAAGTAGAGAAATGTAAGACATAAGCATCGTCATCACCTTTATAGTCTTATTCCAACTATTCAGCGAACACAGTAGGTTCCATATAATTAGCATTCTTTTTAAACAAATAACCACCACCACCAAACAATATTTTGAGGAACCAACTTGATTTCATGGTTAACAACTAATGTAATGAAATGTCTATTGAGTATAAAGTGTATGCATGTACATATGCGTATATGTATTTCTAGTGGGACTAAAATGGCCATCTCAACCTTTATTTTCTTGTAAAAGTTAAAGGTATAGAAGATAAGAGGAGATTAGAAGACTAGAAACCCCAGCTTTCTTGCTCCTCCCTTGTCCCCTTAAAATAAAATAAATAAATAAATAGATAGGTACGGAAGAGAATAAAATGTCCACTTCCCCATCCCTTGCCCCCAATTATCATTCACTCTGGTTTTGACATGTCTGAATTCTGAAATGCATGTTCGTCCAATTTATAGTCCTTAAGGTATTTACAGATGTAGATATATTTGGTCATGGCTTATGAAAATGATATTCAAGAAACAATCATGAGGATTCACAACCAAGAGCAATGAGGAAAGAGATGTAAACTAAAGTAAGAAACAGTAAAGGCAAATCAAGGGTAGACAAAATTGCTAATTATGATATTATGAGATTGAAAGTGCTTAACAACAGTTTCCAATGAGATGGAGGGATTCCTGGAGGGTGGAACTTGTGGGTAGCCACAGATGTGTAATGTGTGGAGTGCTTAACAAGGGTGGAACAACAGTTTCCAAATCAAGGGTGGAGTGCTTAACAAGAAAGCTGGGGTTTCTAGCTAGGAGAGGATTGAGGGTGGAACTTAACAGATGTGTAATGTGTGGAGTGGCCACAGAAGAGGTAGATCATCTATTTATCCATTGCAAGCTTGTAAGGACCTGTGGGTAAAGTTATTGGAACGTTTTGAAGTTTAGTTATGCTTCCCAAAGTCATTGGGAGCATAGTTATGGGGCTGACAGTTGAAAGGTTTGAAAAATCATATGGGGGTAGTGCCTTCAGTAGTGATTTGGACAAATTGGACAGAAAGAAACAAGAAGCTTTTTGAGAATAAACATAACACACAAGATAACATATTGACAGGTTTACGGGGCAGATTGTATTCATGGGTAGGAGCCCACAAGTATTTCATGGATATGTCTTGTAGTTCTTTTTTGCATTTACTAATCTTTTTGTATCTATGCACACAGAATAGATAATGTACAGGTAGTATACAACCTGTATGCACACAGAATAGATAATGTACAGAAAGGAAGATGGCCCTTGCTATATATATATTATGAGATTGAAAAGGTTAAACATCATCAAATAAACACAATATCAAGAATATTCTTATGGTTTTTCCTCATTTTTTGATCAATACAAGATTGTATTACTTGTAAGAAAGAATATACAGGTAGTATACAACTATACATGTTTCTGTATTAAATGATGTGCTTTAACACTAGGGTTGCTCACGGTTTCCAAACCGAGCCAGTACCACTGATTTTTGGAAAACTGTGAACCAAAACCAAACCAAATCAAACGGTTAACCGGTTGATTGGTGTGGTTTTCAACCAGTTCGGTTCTTCGGATTTTGATATCTATAATATTATATATAAATATATAATATAAATACTAGAACTATATAATATATTATATTATAAATAATAAATAATATATTATATATTATATAGATAATATAAAATATATAAGAAAAATGCATATAATATATAAATATATACCAGTCAGGCCGGTTAGTCGCCAGTTTTTTCATATTGGTCAATCGAAACCAAACCAACCAGTTTGGTTAACTGAAATTTTTGGTTCAGTTTCATCGATTAGGTTCAGTTTTTCGGTTTTTGATGAGCATCCCTACTTAACACCCTATGGCCTTTCCTCATCCAAAGCCCTTTAGTGAGCCAGACTATCATTTTCTAGTATACTTTTTGGTATGTCATGTTGAAAGGACCTTAATTTGTATCCTTCTACTAGTGAATTAGGTGGTCTTAAATGCACATAACCAAACCATCTTCCAGACTTTCTATCATATAGGATTACTCTTATTTGAAAAGGCTGTTGGACCAAAGGGTCTTTAGGCTTAGAAGTCTAGATTAGTTAGAAACCTAAGTCCTGATGATTATTCGAGAGGGTCCTAACCTAGATATTCTTACCAAAATATGTATACTCAAGGTAAAAGAAATGAAAGAAAACCCTAGCAATGTTCATGATTGGAACTTTTAGGAAACCTCTCATCATGTAGACATGTCAAGAAACAAATGGTACATTTTGGAAAAACAGATCAGCTCTGGAATACCTGGTATTCCAGTGGATAATTGATAATGGTTTCTCAAGGTTTTCTTTAGAACTTAAGGACAAATAACTAAAAAGCATGGCACAAATATATATAACAATAAAAAGAGTTTTCACATAAAGCAAGAGATAAATCAAACATGCATTGCCATAAACAACAAATTGTTCATAGCCTTTGTTTTCACCCATTCTCCCCTCCATCATTATTGGCATTCTAATAAACTCTGGAATATAATAGTCAATAGAAAACTGTCAAAACAAATCAAGGTCATGTTTCTCTTCTTAGTTTTCCCCAATCTTTATTGTTTTTATTCAATATAGGCCAACTTGCTTTTATCATTCCTTGTTTTACAACCTATGTAATCTCACCTCCCATTTTTATTTGTTTTTATCTTGACATCTAAATAAGTTCAGTTGAGCTTGCCATTGCAGTTGCACCATTTCTTCTCGAATGAAGGAACTACTGGTCCTCTCAAATTTAGTTGTAGCTGGTTAGTTTCGATTCCTACATTCCCTATTATGTTTTTGCATGATAGAGGTTGTATACATATGGCTATGTTTCTTAGTATTATGAAGAGGAAATATGCACCATGTCATGGCATTTCAGTTTTCTAGGAGAAATGTCGACTATTTCAATGAATCTTAGGCTCTTTTTTTTTCTTTTTTTCTTTATGACTTGGTGCTCAAATACTATTGTTTTATGACTAAAAGAATAGATGGAAGGCCCATGGAATTTTAAACATTAAATTAGGGAAACAAAATATCGGGTATCTTGCCCTTGTGCTGATTCCCATGTAGAAGTTATTAGACGGTCTGTAATGTGGGGTGAATATCCATTTAGCCAAAGTTCTTATGATGATTAATATTGAGTGGAGTTAATGTTGGAAAAGTGGGAGAGCAGAAATTGGCTAGCTCCGATAGAAGTATTTTATTGTACTATATTCCAATAGAAGTACTTTTGTTGATTTAATAAAATTCACCCAATAATTTCTTTCTTTTCTGAATTAAGCATTCATGATTTCTAATTAAGTAATCATATTTACTATATAGGTAAGGCCATGTTTGGTTACAAAATTCTTGCCTAGGGCCACATTCCTTTTAGAATGAAAAATCGGCCCCATAGCACAAAAACTGACTAGCCTGCAACATGAAAAATAATCATGCCCCATCTTGCTCATTCCATTCTTTGAGGAAATTCTACCTATAAAACTGTTGTCATAAATGTTTACTTTTGCGAAAACCCTTTTACAGAAATATTTTTACGAAAACACTTTTATAAAGGCACTTTTATGGGACTACTTTAATGAAAGCACTTTTATAGAAGTACTTTTACGAAAGCACTTTTATGAAAGTACTTTTATAAAAGCACTTTTGCGGAAGTACTTTTATGAAAGCACTTTTATAAAAGTGCATTACTAAAGCACTTTTACGAAAGTACTTTTATAAAAGTACTTTTACGAAAATATTTTTATGAAAACACTTTTACAAAAGCACTTTTATGAAAGTACTTTTATAAAAGCACCTTTACAAAAGCACTTTTACAAAAGTACTTTTATAAAAGCACTTTTATGGAAATACTTTTACAAAAGCACTTTTATGGAAGTACTTTTATGAAAGTACTTTTATAAAAGCACTTTTACGAAAGTACTTTTATAAAATCACTTTTACAAAAGTATTTTTATAAAAACACTTTTATGGAAGTACTTTTATAAAAGCACTTTTACAAAAACACTTTTAAAAAGTACTTTTACGAAAGCACTTTTCCGAAATTACTTTTATGAAAGCACTTTTACAAGAGTACTTTTATGAAAGTACAAAAGCACTTTTATAAAAATACTTTTATGAAAGTATTTTTATAAAAGCTCTTTTACAAAAGTACTTTTATAAAATCATTTTTATGAAAGTATTTTTATAAAAGCACTTTTATGGAAGTATTTTTACAAAACATCTATGTCAATTGGTAAACATTGATTATTGGAGACCTAGGCTAGCCGTTTGTGAATACCGTCACAATTTTTTTTTTTTTAAATAATCAAAATGAGCAATATAGGACACTTGTCAGTCTGAAAAGAATTCATTTTTAGGAAAAAAATTGTTTGACTCATAGCAATATTTTCTCATTCTTCCTATTTTTACCCATTCTTTTCCAGTTTAGAATTTCATCTTGGGTAAGAATGAGAAAGAGTGAGAATTGAACCAAACATGGCCTAAGTTGCCATGGAATTTCATAAAATGCCTAAATGATGTAAGAAGTAGCCAAATCCACTGACCTTCCACCACACACCACCCCAAAAGGCCAAAGAAAAAAAAAAGAGAAAGAAGAAGAAAAAAGAAGAAAAGAAGAAACCCCAATTGTACAGACTCCCATATTAGATGGATATATATGTTATCAGTGTTATCATGTTTCCTCTGAAAAGAACATGATATAATGGACAAGATATATACACTGACCACTGTATTTGGTTCCAAAGAAGAAAACACGGTAAAGGAACATAAAGATTACTCTTGGAATAGAATAGACCCATATTTTCTTGGTTTCACTTTCCACTCTTTACCTCTACCTTCTATACCTTTTATTTTTAGTCCTTGTTCACTTTTCAGTAAATTACTTACCCGGGTAAATGCAACTACCTGGGTAAGTTTTTCCTAGGAAACACTTACCCGGGTAAGTGCATTTACCCATGTTCTTTTATTTCTCATATAAATAAGGCAATAACCATTTTTTCCATAAAAATCCATTATTAAAAGGGGCATTTTTGTCTTATTCAAGTGTTGGCAACTTCCCCCCTAGGTGGGAAAGTTATTTACCCACCTAGGAGATGGGTATCACTTACCCATCTGGAAAATAAACTTTCCCTAATCCCCACATAAATCTGGAAAAAAAAAAACATGAGATTCTTGATCAATGGAAACCAAAATCCCATTGACCAACTTTCCCCCCTCTCAAAATCCAAAAAAAGAACACCCCCTTAGAGAGAAAAATAAAAGAGGTCGAAGAGAAATTTTACTTCTTGTTTTGTCTCAATTAATGTAACTTCCTTTTTAGATTGCCCTATTGGGAAAATAACCACTTCTTTTGGATTCCCTTATTCTTTCATTCATTTTCTTTGTAACCAAATACATCAAATTCTTGTATGTTCAAAAAGCTATCTATCTTCGAACCACAACATTATCTGAAAGGATGGAAATACCCATAACACACAAGTAATTGATTAAACATTCAATTTAGTTATACACTAATTGAATAGTTGGTTAACAGTTATTAATGCATTAACAAGACTTTAATGGATTAAACATTGGTTATAGTTTGGACAACAAGTAGTTTGTTAAGCAATAAGTAGTCTATTCTCTCTCTCTCTCTCTCTCTCTGCCTTATATGCAACTTGATTTTCATCCATTAATGGGTTACAAGTGGATAAGATTTAAATATAATATGTCTAGATTCAAATTTGATCAATTAGTTTTCAGATTTGAATTGAATGTTATCATCAAATTCAGATAGGACATTGCTATTAATTAAAATAAAAAGTACCATAATATTATATATTATTAGTAATATGAACTAGAAATAATTTTTACATTTCATCATGAATAAAATGACTCAAAATAACCTTTACCAAACTTAGTTTTATGTAGATATGTATATTTATTTTAGATTTGTCATATTAAGATTGAATCAATATATTGGGTTCTAGCGAATCCACATTCACCCCATTTATGACATAGACCTGGATTGGGTTCCACTTTAATGAAGCTGGGCCAAGCCGGTTTAGTAATCTAGCCCTAATATATGCATTATCGTGGACCCTTAAAAATCATTTCCCATTTTTTTTCATTACTTTAGGCCACGCCCCTGATTCTTCTACTTTTGTTGTAGATGGTATTCTATGCATGAAATAGGATTTGGTCCTCACATGATTATACCCACACCATTTGTACAATTATGGAGAGATTCCCAATGTAACACAGCACAGGACTGTGTGAACGATGTGAACACGGCCTTCTAAGAATTAAATCCGATCTCCTATGCATGAACTCGAACAAAAGATAGTATTCTTTCCTTCTTGAATTTAGGCTTTCCCTCAATTGATTTATGTTTGCAATTTGTTTTTGATGCATGCAAACAAATTATCTCATTCATCATACAAGTCAATAGAAAATGTTGATTGATCCATTCAATTCATTATTGGGTCAACAACCTCATTATTGATTATTCTGTTGTCATGCCTGGAATTTGTTGTCATCCAAATTTAGGGACAGTTCGCCGATGTACATAGTTTCGTTATCTAGAACAAAAACTGCAATTTTAAAAATAGTGGTGGGCCCTTCTTTATCTTATTGGTTGTTAGTTTGCTTTTAAACCACCCTTAATTATAGGAGATCTGAATGAATGTGGTTGTCTGGGTAATGGTTTTAAAAACCGGACCTGATCGGACGGTCGGACCAGAAAATTGGGAACCGGTTAGGTGATCGGTTCTGTTTTTCCCTAAAATCGGATATTTGCAAAAAAATGTTAATTTGGTCAGTAAACTGTTGATCTTGGCGGTTGAATCGTTTGAATCGTTCAATGGCTTTGACCTTTTTTTTTATTTTTTGTTAGAATGGGCCTACCGTTCGACCCAGGAACCGGACCCCTAACCGGTTCATTCTCCGGGTCAATTTTAAAAACCTTGGTCTGGATGATAATGGGCTATTTTCCACTGTTTCTAGAATTGGGTCGAGTAAAGGTAAGATTTCCTCCAATTTCATTAAGATGTAAGGGATTTGGAATTATAGGAGACTAGTGGAGAGACCCCTTCTTTGCAAGGGCTGGATTGGAATTGTAACATTGCTATTTGCTACATTACAAAAAATAATAGTTTTTTATTAAGAAACTTGCAATTATAAGTACTCAAGTCTTGAAACTCATATAAAGACTTAAAAGAGATTATCATGTGCTTGTTTTTTGAATACTACTTCAACAAAGTATGTCATATAAAAGAATACAATCATACAGTGATAATTCGAGAACTCCTAGTTGACCCAGATGGTAGGACCGTTCGGCCCGGAAACCGTCTAGGCAACCGGTTCCGTTTTACCCCAAACCCGATCCTTGGCAAAAAATCATTGAATCAGTCAATGACCCATTGACCCAGTCGGTCGAACCGTCTACTTGCTCAATGGTTTTTGACCATTTTTTATTTGTAATTATTTTTAATTTTTGTTGTCAAAATAGACTATCCGTTCAAACTGGATGGTTGAACCATTGACCTAAAAACCGGTGGCTAGAACGGTTTTGTTTTCGGGTCATATTTTCTAGACGTCAATAATTAAACGAAATAACTTTGTAATCATATTCATGGAAATGATAGACATTGCAAGGATTCTAAAATCTTGAAAAATAAATCCAAAATAATCTTAAACACTAGAAAAAAAAATTTAACAGTAAATCCACCAATCTAAAAAATTCAACAAATTTCTCAATGACCGTTTTTTTCTATTATTTTTTAAGGCAACTAGAGCTTTCTGCTGCAATGCTAAGAACTATATTGGAAGTAGAACTAGACAGCTCTGACTTTAAGCTAGGGATAGAAATACGACCTATTTTCATACGATGGCTACCATGCGGTAAATAAGAAATAAGATTATGTGGCATTAAGCTAGACCGCCATAAGTCATCCGATGTCAGAGCGAGAGAAACTGAAAAACAGGGAAATAAAATTTAAACTAACTAAAACAAAAAAACTACATTTCCATCTAATTGGGTGGTCAATGAACCATATGGATGCAAATTAGGCAGGCTTAGAGTCTGCACTTTGGACCAACCCAACTTTTTAGACAATCTGGCTTGAATTTTTAGTCTTTGGGCTAGACCTAAGCCTAGGCCCAAACGTTTGGGCTTTGATTTTTCGACTTACACCTAGGCCAAGACTAAGATAGCTCAAGCATTGCTGTATCATACATATAGATATATAGGCACATAATTGCAGACAGAGGTTTGCTTATTTCCTTGTTTCCTCTGGTCTTAACTAGAATTTGGGCTTTAGGAGAGATTTAAGGGATATTGAACTTGACCAGGTTGCCTTGCTCCATAAAACTCTTGAACCTATTTGTTTGAACCCCTCATCTTCAAATAGTCACATTTGGTTGCCTAATTCTTTGAGTTCCTTCTCCTGTGCCTCTTTTTTCTCGTCTCTATGCTCAAATCCTAATCCTCAACCTTTTCATAGCAAGGAGATTTAGTCCAAGCCTAATTCTCCAAATGTGGCAACCCTCTGTTGGGAATTGTCTCTTTGGAAAAATAAATATTCTGGAAGTTTTGCAAAAAAGAAGACCTAATCTTTGCATCCCCCCAAATTGGTGTACCCTTTGCAAAGCAAATGAAAAAAGTTGCTACCATTTACTAAGTTCTTGTTGTCCTTTTGTTGTCGGCCTTTGGGAGAAGCCTTTTGATCTTTTTGGGTGTAGGTGGACAGAACCAAGACAGATTTTCTTTTAAGTGTCCAAAGAAAAGTAATAGTCTTGTGGAGGTGTGTGAGAATTGATTTGGTGTGAACTGTTTGGGAGAAAGGAATGCCAAAATCTTCGATGATAATGGGAGGGGTGAGATTAGTTTATGGGAAAGTATCATAAATAAGGCCATAAGTTGAGCAAAGTCACTAGACCTGTTTCAACCTTTTTCCCTTTGATGATTTCTAGACAAATTGGAAGCAAATTACTAAAAGTACTGTTGTTAGACCAAGCCTTTGGTGGATGGAAACCTCTTGGAGAAGGAATTATTAAATTAAATTTTGATGGCAATAGCTTAAGGTAACCCAGGGTGTCCAGAATTGGGGGAGTTTTAAGAAACGGTGAGGGCCAGATCATAGTTTTATATTTTGGTTCTATTGGTGTGGGAGATTCAGTGAGTGCAGAAATCCAAGTTGCTCTAAAATGAGTAGTGTTTGCTAAGGAACTGAGGTTGGAACACATAATCATTGAAGGTGACTCTCAACTAGGTGGATAAAAAAGCCAAAGACTACAGCCTGGTTCTACAGAGGGGCTTTGAGAAGGTTCAGATGGTTAACATCAAACATATCAAAGACTACAGTGGCACCTCGCACCTCTTTGTGGGATTTTGTAATATGTATCCTTTGTGATCTTTTTAGTAAAATCTTTATTATCTACCCAAAAGTTTGCATTCATGTATAGATATAAACATACGTTGATGTATTTAGTCAAGGGATGATTTATCAATCCATGCATGAGCCCAACTTGAATGCATCATCAAATTTTAATGTGGGTTGGGCCTAAGTTGGATAGATCAAGGTCGACTTTAGGCAACAAAACTTTGGACCAATGCATAGGCATGGGCCTAGGTTGAGAATAAACTCAGTCCATACATGGTTCGGAGTATTGATATGATACGCCCAATATGGGGCATATCGTATCATATCTTTCGAAAAAAATATGGTCCAAAACGCCTATTTCCAGGTGTTTCAGATCCCCAATTTTTTTAATAATAAAAAACATGCTAAAAGCTTCCCAAAAAACCAAAATGTGAAAAAAAAACTTAAAAAAAAATAAAGTTTCAGCCATTTCTAAGTACTGATACGATACGATCGAAACTCCTATCGTATCAATACTTTGAACCTTGGCCCATACTATCCAACTGATGGTGGTTTTGTTAGTAGGATCTTTGACTTATTGGAATAGAGACTTGGGATCAAATGCCAATGCCACACCAAGGATTGAGAGGTGTTTAAGGGAGGATCTGCTCCTCACACTTGGCGCTTCACACACACCTCACACGCACATCCTATCATTCATTGGGAACATCTCCCGTTCTTATTAGTTATTATTCACTGGAGATGTTCCCAATGCACAGTGGATGTGCATGTGAAACGCTCTTTTGTGAGGAGCAGATCCCGTTACCCCCCATTGTGTATCCCCATGAAAAAAAAATCCAATCGTTTGGATAAAATGAGTCTACCAATGATGTCATAATTAAACAATAAAAATAAATAGAATTACAATAACAAAAATATAAAAAAAAAGTTATAGAAATATTTGACATATTTCAAGCGCTATAATTTTGTCATATGAAAAAAAACAAGTGCTATAATTTTGGACATTTTCATGCCTCTAAGAGACTGGGTCTAGTAACAACTAACAACTATGTCAGAAAGTTCAGGGAAGGTGATTGCAATTACCAAAAAGGTTTCAGCATTTTACCTTGATATTTATATGTAAAATATATAACATAACATAAAATAACATATATGCATACTAAAATTCACAGGCCCGATGCAGGCTTGAGCCAGAATCAGGGGTAATTTTGTCATAAAATATATTTAATAAACTTGACTAGTTTGGTCATGTAAAATACTTGAAATGTTTGTGGATAACTTCTATAAATAATCCCGAACGGTGAACTAAAGGAAATCTAACCGGAGCTGAAATTATAATATAGCTAAAAATAAATATATCATTTTGCATCTTAGTACATAATTCCTGTAATTTTCAGACTTTTAATGCAATAATTAGCAGTTAATTCTCAATTAGAAATAGCCTCCACGAGAGAAAAGACTTGGGATAATTTAATTATTCGAACCAACATTGTATTAAAATTTCGTTATATAGGCACATAAACATACAAATCAATATTATGGGATTTGGATCTTAATCAGATTAAATTGGGGAGGATCAACATTCAAACCATTACAAATTGAACTGATATTTTAGATCCAAGTCCGGCTTGGTCAATTCGGTTTATAGATCCAAACATTTGGATATCATTCAGTCACAAATGAGCATAGCAATTATGTAGCGGATCAAAGACCTCACCACGCATGTTGTAGAGCACAAGTTTGACTGTATGTCCTGCTTACTGGTGTCTGTATAGTGGTAAACCTGCAGAAAGATCTTGTCATACATTTGAAACCCGTACTCCCCCCAACGAAAAGAGAAGTGGGGATGAAGATCGATAAATTATGATTAATTTGAAGTGAAGCTTCAACGTTTCTTCCTTCTCATTTCTTCTTTTGATGCAGAAACTTTCAAAGATAACAAGAATAAACAGCCTTGTTAGGTTCAGAAGGCATACCAGAAAGGAACTTGAAGCATCTCTCCAATTTTTGATCGGTCATCCTCCCATTTTTTTACCATGATTGATTTCTTAAGATACATGGAAACCACATTTTCCAGTCATGCATATCCAATAAAAGACGTTTGTCTTACTACACTACCAAGCAGCAGATGGTGCTCCCGTCTCACACATGATTTTCCTGTACATGCCTTTTGTGATCCCTTTCTGCATAACCATGTCGTCCCATCCTGCCTCCGTCTTCCATCAAATCATGATTATGATTATGATGGTATCCCGGTGTGTAGTCATGCCGTTGCTTTCCCTCAAAATGTTTGTCTGGTGGACTAACTGCCTTTCTCTTACGGTTGCTGAACTTGGGAGAATGGTGATCGTGCTCAGCATCATCAAACAAGGATACCTCCCCTTCTTCCACATTCTCTCCATCAGGAACCCATGACGATGGCCCTTCCCTCACAGGGTATTTTCCATCTGCAGCATCATCATAATCCTTTCCATAAGCTAGGTTTTCAGATTCCAATCTGTTAGAAGGTTTAGACCAGCTCTGCCTTCTCTCCCGCTTGTTTCTCTCATCTTCAACAGCCAATTCAACTCCATCTTCCAGCTCTCTCTCAATAAGGTCATCATCATCCATCAAATCCATTTTACGGGCCACATCACCACGAGATTTCCTCCGTTTCTCTAAAGCTGCCTTGACTTTGTCCTTGTCAATCTTCTTAATTGCATCCCGTGGAGACTGACCTATAGGTCCTTCTCTACGATTAGTGGTGTTTCCAAACTTGGATTGTGCACCTTCATTCTTCCACTCCCCCGCTTCAGTGGTTTCACTTCTCCCACCATTTCTTTCATGATCTTCCACATGTCCATCTGACCCAAACTTGGGCCTGTTTGAAGCTTCTCCAATATTCTCCCTGTTGCAATGAAAAAAATCTTGTTCGGAGTGCCGACGCTCTTTATTTTCAATATCCACCTTGTCCAAAACAACAGTTCTCATCTCTGTGTTCCCATGGTCATTGCTCCGAGTTTGAGTACTCCTCTGAGGCCCACCATGATTGTCAACATTTGATTGGTCAGATGCAGGCCGAGATGATGGTACCGCAGCTCCAGGCTTTGTTGTAGATGAACTTCCTGATTGACCATAACCATTAGCTGATGCTTGTTCCTCATTACCAGCTGGAGTTTTCCCTGGGGTCCGGTGACTTGGTCCAATTTGAGAACTTCCTTCCATTTCACTCCCCTGGGAAGGTGGTACTCTGTTTTGTTCATACAATTCTAACATTTGATTGCTTACCTCTGAAAGAAACATGACCATAATGACAATATTAGAGAAGTCAAAAGATATCTGTTCGGAAGACACAGATGGACAGGATATCAATGACACAGATGCACAAGGCAATCTGCAAGCTAATGGGACAGGATGTCTCCATTTGGAAGGGAAAAGCCCATTGACCTGATTAAATGACTACAACCATCCATTCAACATAGTCACTCTTACTATAGCTACCAGTCAGAGGAGTTGAAGTCACTTGGGTCAATATTTGGCAATGCAGATCTTAGAGATGGAATGCTTCCAAATGGACAGCTCCACCATCTGCAACATGTACACCATTGTGCCTTCAATATACTGCCTCAATGGTTTTCAACATTAGTACATTACAAATGCAAAGAAGGGAAGATCACCAACCCTCCAATTGGCGTGGGGTGACATCAAATTCTTGCCACCAGACCTTCTCACCATCCGATGGGAGCTTCACTTTGAGGAATTTAGCAGCAAGGAAGATGGCACCTGCCGCAATGTGATGGGGCTTAAATTGCAGGCAGAGCGACGTCCGTAGCCTGCATGGCGCTCTCCAGTTCGTTAAGAGATAAAGAAACGAAAGACTATTGAATGCACATTATCTGAGTTGGAAATAAAAAGAAAAAGGGAACACAATAGCCACATCATACCCATCATTGACAAAATTCCATGCAACTTGGGCAAGGGCATTCTGAGCAACCTTGAATTTCTTTATTGCCTCCACAAGGGGTTTATATGGGTGGTGCACATTGAGATCAAAACCTAGAGTTGCAAGAACAACCCTTTCACCAAGTAAAATCAACTCTTTCTGTTGTTCATACACTTCCTGCATGAAGGATGAAGAAGGAATAAGAAGAAAAACAACACAATACTTATAAAGGATAAAAAGAAATGTATTGAGAAAAAAAAATAGTTTCAATAGTAACTCTTGTTCTATTGGAGTTAAATATGGGGAAAACTTGTACTAAACATGGAAATAAAACCAGATGAAAGTTGGCTTTGGAGCAACAAACTAAATATGCAAACAGACATAAACCACCAAGCGAGATGGTACCTTCTGCTTGATTCTTTGGACAGCAGCTGGATCCTTTTTATGAATGATTTCATAAGAAACAAGAATGACATCCTTCAGTGGCCGTGGAGTCTCTTCAACCTTCCCGGCAAGGAACATACAGACTGTTGCAATGGTCTGCAGAGCATTTTCACCACATCAATAACTAAAAATTTATCAATGAAAATACAGCACAAATGTCACCCAAGCACTCCTTTCTTTTTCCATCAGCATGTATATCCAGCCATATAGATAGATTTACCTAGATTCTGTAAGTAACACTACTCATCAGCAGTTGTAGAAGTTTCAGCATAGGGGTCATAACTTGAGCAGTCACTTTGTGCATAAAAATGCCAAAGTTTAGGACCGCATCCAGTCTACCCTCCAAAGACCCCAGATAGCTGGGACCAACATTGGGTAATGACATTTTAGCTGTTAAAAGAGTTTCAGCATCCACAATGAAATTCTGTGAAATGTACTCTGTACAAAGTTTCTCCTCAGGAGAGTATAATTTTGCGACCAGCAAATCATCAATGGACCCAAGTCTATAATAACTTCAAAAACTACAATAAACTCCAAAACACATTAATTTAGGATACATTTTACAGTTCCAAAAGTAGAACAGCACAAGACAAAATAAAGTAAAAGGAAGCCTAAAGTGGTTTCTAATAACAGCTGAACTAGGAGTTGAATGATGAATGCTGAAAAGATTCCATTTTGAAAATCCCTTTACCCAATGATGTTAGAATATTTTTTTATTAGAAAAATGAGAATTTTATTCAATTAAGAGAATTAAATACAGAATTACAGCAGTTAGAAAGTAGACATTGCAACAGAAATTGTTACAATAAAGCCCAAAAAAGCTGTTGCCTTTGAATTCCCTGTTTCGCTAGAGAATCAGTCATTCCATTTGCAGTTCTCCTGATCCATGTGAATGAGGTATTAAGTTCCCTTGCTATGCTTACTATCTCCCTTAATGGATGTCTATAGATCCAAGGAACATTACCACTTGAATTGGTCCAAGAAATCACCATTTTTTATTCCCCTTCTATCTCCAAGTTCTCAAGATATGCTTGCTTGGCAATTTTTAATCCTTGTAGCAGAGCTAATAGTTCAGCTTTTAAAGAATCACCTTCCGCTAAGGGTCCTCAGTACATAGCCAATACTTTGCTTGAGGAATCTCTGATCATACCACCAATGCCTGTCATACTTAAGTTTCCTATAGAGCTCCCATCAAAGTTCAGCTTAATCTTGTTGAGACCTGGGGGCTTCCACTCCATCACCTTTCTTTCTTTCTTCTCAGCAGTGTATGTCACTCCAAAGCCTTTTTCCAATTATACAAAGTATGCTATGGGAAATAAATTGTTGATAAAGATTGAGCATCGAAGAAAAAAAAGACCATAGGGGAAATGGATCTGTACTGGGTCTTTGTTCAGATTCAATAGGAACTGGAGACTCACCGAAAGCAGAAATCACTTCTCTCCTACAAGGAAAGGCAGCTGAACATGAATCAAATAGATGTTGAAGTATACTCCTTGCTGGTAGTGGGCTGGTTGGTGAATAACAATGAAGGACCTTGAATGTATAGGCAGGAAATGAGGGAGATTGGGAGTTTATCAAGAGAAGTTGAGGTGATCTTCAAGTGGGTCTATGGATCAGCAAATGGCCGACACATTAGCAAAGCAAACAAAACTTGATGTGTTTCTAATTAAGTGGACACATATCCAATCCATCTAAACTTGGCATAAAGAAAAAAAAAGGGCATGGATTTAGCTTATCCAACATGTACACTATAACCATACCCGTCCCTTCTTGAGTCTAACATTTTTTATTTTATAAAATGGCCCAGAAAGCCCTCTTAAATCTCATACACATGATTTTTTTATCAGTTAAACCTCATAAATATGTTGCAGCAGGAAAAAAACTCATAAATATGGATTTTCTATGCAACATTATGTAATGGATTTGTTTAATATAACAACTTTTCATTAAAATGAAACAAAAATAATTACAAGGGGAGATAAACTTTCTTAAATCTTAACTCCCCGGGTTGGGCAAGAGCCCCCATAAAAGCAATAAAGAAGAAATACAACATAGCCCAAAATAAAGAATCCCAAGCCACCCCTTGCTTAGCTAACCTGTCAGCAAAGGAGTTAGCAGATTTCTTCACCCAACTGTACTTCACTTCCATATCCTTTGCCAGCCACTTGTAATTTTTCTTTTCATTGCTAAAGTTCCACAGCCCTGCCTTATCCTCCTTTAGCCATCCTACTACCACCTCTGAGTCACCTTCAACCACAAGCTTCCTTATATAACAAGCTTCCTTATATTCAACTCCTTTGCCCTTCAGATTCTTTCCAGAACCACAAGGATTTTTAATTGCCATTTTATACAATCTGACTTTCTCTTTTCACTCTTTTGTTCTTGATGCTTTCCTTTTTGGATATCAACAATGGAATGTACCTATTCTGATAAAAAAAATTGAATATATCTAAATTAAGCACAGGTTATTTGCATTCGCTGAAAACTAATATTTATCACCCAATGTATGATGCATCCATTCATTAGTACTAGTTGGTGACTTGGTGTATCAATTTTAGCCTGAGTTCCCGCATACCAAGATTTTAAAGTTGGATAAACCCAACCCCTAGACACATACCCATACCCAAGAGGCCAAGACCATGTAATACATTGGTATATGAAATGTGCCTATTCTGATAAAAGTTAGATAAACCCAACTTTAACATAAGTTCCCACGATCATGTACTAAATTGGTATATGGACACATCATACAATGGTATATGGAATGTACCTATTCTGATAAAAAATTGAATATATCCAAATTAAGCACAGGTTACTTGCATTGTTGAAAATTAATATTTATTATCCAAGGTATGATGCATCCATACATTAGTACTAGTTGGAGACTTGGTGTATTAATTTTGGATAAAATTTTGGTATATTAATATACCAAGATTTTAAAGTTGGATAAACCCAACTCCTAGACACATACCCATACCGAAGACCATGTAATACATAGTAAAACGATCACCTTAAGATCTAAATCTTTTCAACATTAACAAGACAAGCTATCAAATGCAGAAAACTTGGGTTATGTTTGGATAAGCTTTTTAAAGGTACTTTCGTGCTTCTACAAAAAAAAAAAAAAAAAAAGAAAGCTTCAGCATTTTCAGAGAAAAAACACACAAAGCAGAAACACTTGTGCAACAAAAAGCACAAGTCTTTTTTCTTATTTAGTGATTTGAAAGCACATTTGGGCCAACTTTTCACAAAACTTAAGATGCAAATGTATATGAAAATGGAAAATTTCATGACACATGGCACAACAATGGGTCATGATGCTCATAAATATATGCCACATCACAAATTTGTAAATATGGTAAATTATATGCCATGTGTCAAATTTGTGACACATGGAAAAATATATGCCAAGTTAGATGACCACAAATGTGGCAAAATATATGTGAAATGGCACAACTATGGGTCATCAGACATTTTTATATTATAAAATTCAATAAATAACAAGTTCACATGTGGAATTTATCATGTCACATGTGGTAAAGCAACATGACATCATAGCTGTCAAGGCATCTAGGCAATTCTAGGCAACACTGGGGTGCCCAGTCATCTAGGCTCCCTAGGCAATAAGAATTTTATAATATAAAGAAGTAACTTTTGGCTACTTCCCTAGTTTTATATACCATTCTGCATGCATATTAATTGAAAAAATAGCAATTCTCCTTATTTAAAACATTAAATTTCCTCTAAAAATGTGGCAAAGCATCATATCTTAATGATAAAAAATCTTTAAATATATTAATTTCATTATTTTATAAAATGATACTACTACAATAAGTATTTAATAGAGCAGTTTCGTACAATTATCAACTATAGAAGGTTTTTAATTTTATATAATAAAAATTCAAGATGAAAGTAAAATAGAAAAAATAGGTTGCAGTTTTATTTAATCGGTGAAGCATCTTCTACTGGTGTTCTTTCCAACAAGCTATCCCTACCCCTCTGAACTTTTCTTGGCCCTAAACCAAAGCACCACTCCTGTAATTGAATATCCTCCACCCTCAGCATAAACTCCTAGAGCTAGTAGGCAAAAAGATTCCACCCTGTTTTCTCTCTACCTTCCAGCACATAGATCACCTTCTGTTGTCCCCAGTCTGTTCCATAATAGCAACAAACCACCCTTTAACGTTCCTGCCTCCTCATTTCAGTTTCATACTTCTTTCCAGCCAAACTCACTAAACTCTTCCATACCTGTTTTTTGATAGAATGGACCGCCCCATCCATTAAGCCCTTCAACCATCCAATTTTCCTTCACCTAGCTGTACTTCACTTCCGTATCCTTTGTCAGCCACTTGTAGTTTTTCTTTTCATTGCTAAAGTTCCACTATCCCACCTTATCCTCTTGTGGCCATCCTACTATACCTGCGAGTCACCTTCAACCACAATTTTCCTTATTCAACTCCTTTGCCCTTCGAATTCCTTCCATCCTGAGCCAAAAAAAGAAATCTCATGGTCAATTGGTCATGGATCCAGATTTGTAGCCGATCCCATTAGTTGGGATAAAGCACGGATGATGATCATGACGATGACGGATCCTGAATTCCTGATTTGTCTTTTCATGTTCATTCTAGGGCATTTCCCAGGAGCAATGTTCTACACCTTAACTAAGTAATGCCAAATGGGCAAGGGTCAGCTAGGATGGTGATTTAAGGACCTATAATTTAACAATGGATATGGCACTCAACAGAATGGAATGGCGAGACAGGATCCATGACCAGTAGCAGAGTGCGTTAATTATGCTATTTTTGATATGAAATTGCTCCATTAAATACTTATTATATAAATATTATTTTTGAAAATATAGAAACTGATATATTTAAAATACCATTGCCTTGTCTTAGATACAACGGTTTGCCATGGTTTTAGAAAAAACCTAATATTCTAAATAAAGAAAACGCCCACTTTTCCAATTAATATGCATGCTGAATGATGTATAGAACTAGGGAACTAACTAAAATTTAGTTTTTTTTTTTTTGTTAAATTCTTAAGGCCTAGGCTACTAGGCATTCTACTATTGCCCAGAATCACCTAGACACCTTGACAATTATGCCAAATACCAGCCAGAATCAGTTGCTTAAATGATAGAATTTTGATCAAATAGAGCATCACAACAGTGTTGGATCACATGACTACTATAAATACTGTAATAAGGAAAAGTCATTGGAAGGTAATGATGAATAACATGGTTCATAATGAAGACTTGATCAAGGGATCCTGAATGATATGTTGTATGTTCACATGGCTACTGTGAATGTTGAAATAAGGAAAAGTTGTCAGGAGGTAATGATGCATAAAATGATTCATCTTGGAATGAAGACTTGATCAAGGCATCCTGAATGATATATTGTATGTTGCAGCACAATAAATTTAGAAAATCACTTGAGGCAGGGTAATAAAGTTCCTATCATCTACCCTCAAGGCAACTTACCTCTATATTAGAGGTAATTTTTATTTAACCTCGTTATCGTGTCCTCTTATTTTGTACTGTCCAAGAAATTTAAACAAAAATGTTTGCCACCATTCAAGCCAATGCAACATGTTATTTAATATTCACCACTATTCAAGATAAAACAGTGTGTTACATACCACAAGATGAACCAGAAAGAGAGAAGATCAAATAACGCCTTGCAATAAGCAAACACTAAATAGTTAAGGAAAAAACAACCACTAAAGCCAACCAATAATCACTCACCCTTCTATCATTTTTTGCATGAGATTGGCGTAGAAAAAAGCGATGACAAAAAATTATCGCTGTAGCTATTGTTACCTGGGGTCTGCAATCAAAAGAATTTAGTCACACTCAATAGACAATAGATAGAATTACAGTGAAGGGAAAATACCAATTTGAAGTAAAAAGCAATATAAGACTAAAAAAAGAAAATGTTACCAAATTAAGAGAATAAATATGAACCTAAACAAAAAAAAAAAAAAACAAGATAGAATACAAGCAGATATGTAATACCAGAAGCAGTAATTTATTATTGGAGAACTGGTTGTTCACACCTTGTTCTTGACAAAAGGGACAGCGCTCAATGAAACAATAAAAGATACCCCTGTCTACAATGATAAAAATTAATGCATACTACATAAAGGTACTCTCTCGTCTTTCTACAACATCATCTTGACCAAGGTTCTAAGTATCAAAGCACTCAATAATCAAAAACTGAGTATCAGACATGTAAAAAGGTCAATCTTCTTTACTTTTTTTGACTTTTAGTTATGAAATTCACCTAATTTTTCTAATACAGTGTATCAGTGACCCTTAGATACAATGCAATATGCCCAATATGGGGTGTATCTTATCAATACTTTGAACCTTGATCTTGACTAATGATCAAGATTGTTCCCTCTACCAAAAATGGCGATGTGCGTGAGTGTTGTTACCGCTGGTGGCTGGTTGTTGTTGTCAGCATGTACTATTGTTTTCAAATAAAATGGCAACCACTGTTCTTGTCATCATTTTGTTTTCTACCTTTTCTTAGTTTCTTGACTTAAAAGTTAATAGTTGAAACTAAACCAAACTAACACCAGAATAGTTCATAAAGCAAAAACTAAGTACAAATCCCTCATATAACTGGAGATAAAGGAAAGACAAAAAATAAGGATATTGAAGGACAATAGGACAAAAATAACTTCCAACAGCTAAATCGAACTCACACTTTGAGTCTCATGCCTAAATCCTGCAGAAATGTACAGTATGACTTGCGCAAGTACGTCTCTTTCTTCAAGTCAATGCCATCTCTTCTAGATGCGGAATTTTCTTCAATTTCCCTTCTAGATAAATACCAGCGGCCAACTTCTTCAGACCTGTCCTGGGAAAAGTTGTAAGGCCCACTTTCAACCATTCCATGATGTGAGGGATCCCCAGGTAACAGTCCAGCCATGTATATCTCTTACAAGAATGGCATATAATTCAGAAGACAAAAATCCTTAGTATTGACAGAGAAGGTCTTTATTACTGAAACCTGTATGAACACATCACCACCATTGAGTAGCTTCCTGTGCAAAAAACAGAAGGCTGTCAGCAACATAGAACCACTTGTTATATATAGTTTTATATTTATATACTCCACATAAAATTCTAGTAGTACATCAGCAATGTTTATGAAGAACTGTAGACTTCAATATTTAGTTCAACAATAAAACATGACGAAATATTTTAACACAATTTTGCATTGCTCTCTACCTATCCATGGTTAGTAACAGCATATCCATCATCACTGCTTCAACTCATGATTTAGCACCTTCCAATTACTAGCTCAAAACAAAAGCTGTGATAGGGTACGCCATCCCTCCTAAAGACTGGGTGAATCTCAAGGAAGTTCACATCATTCATGGAATCATGGGGCAATTGAAGAGAACAGAAAGAATTTCTCAAGGCAAATAAAGGGTTATTCTGCAGATATGCAGAGGCATGTCATATATTGCCTTTAAGGCTGAACAATTTAAAGGATATGGGGTAGTTATATATGAAGGGGATTGGAGAGAGAGCTTTTTCTTATTGGTAACAAGATCAAAAAGTTCTGCTAAAATAAGAATCAAATAGTATAGCCCTACCCCAAATAGAGCAGGACCAGTGATTTAAAAGGCACGCCTACATGCACAGGTGAGGCGCATCTTAGGGTATGTGCTTCGCCTAGGTCCTAGGCACAGACCTTTCAAAAGGTGCACGTCTGGTACACCTAGGCGTGCGCCTGATGCGCCTTGTGCCATAGCCCAGGCATGCGCCTTTTTTAAATTCTGTGCTTTTTGCTTTTTTTCGAGCCTAACAGCTGAGCTGGGGGCCCCCGGACCTCTGACCACGCCCCTTGAGAGTGGAGCTCCGAGAATCCCCTATTTGCTAATGTTGTTCATTCATTCGTTCTAATAAAATATCTTCTTAAAAGGCAATTAAAGTTATAAAATCATTACTTTTTATGTGAGAAATAAGAATTTAAGACCCTAACATGGACTTGTTCGAGCTTGCCTCGAGGGGCATGGTACAAAGGTGACTTGTAGAATCAAGAATGCAATATGTTTTACATCACATCAGCTACTTGAAGTAATGCAATTAAGGAAAAAAAGAAATCGTGAGTTTTACATGCTTGAATACGCTTTACATGTTATGTTTATGTATTTTAGTTTTAGATAATAGGTTTTTTAAAACATTTATTTTAAAATTTAAGTTTATATTTTTTATCAATATTATGTTTAAAATTTTTTGGCTTTTTTTTAATTTTTTAGCATTTTTTTGTATTTTTGCGCCTTGCTTCAAAAAGGCACACGCCTCGCCTTGCACCTCGCGCCTCAGACGCAAATTGGCCCTTGCGCTTTTTTTGCACCTTTCACTTTTAAAACAATGGGCAGGATAGAACAGCATTTCTCATGAAGACTGATAAAAAATAGCACATCCACATGACAAGCCAACATATGTTACATGGATACAGCAAGGAAACAGCTGGATATGGTATTAGATAAAAAATTTACAATAAAAATTGCAGCACCCGACACAATAGAGCACCCTTGTACAGACATAGAGATAAGAAATCAATCACATAGGCTTGTCCCCATACTTTCCCCCAACACCTAGGCTTGTCAAGCTTGGAAAATGGACTTTGCTACATGATTGAATGAGCTGCTCATTTGTGTATTGATGTTTTCCACCCTAGTACCTAATAAGACAATAGGGCACCCTTGTAATATTCAGGTATGACACAAGGCAACCACAAAGGTTTATCCCAAATACTCACTCTCCCCCAACACCTAGCCTTGCCAAGCTTGCAAAATGGACTTCACCACATGATTCAATGAGCTGCTCATTCTTGTAGCTGATGTTTGGCTCCCTATTCCCTAATACAACAACTGCCATGGACCATCTTTGAAGGTGATTATTCAACCTATCACCACCTGAAAGTCTCCTTTATTAACATAAGAAACAGATGGTGCAATTTTAGCAAGCAAAAAGAGTACAAATATATAAGAAAAGCAATTACTATGCTACTACCAGCCAAAAACTCCAAATAGACAAATTCCTATATTTACAAATACAACTTACCTACATGGCTACACTAAAGGGCAAGTCTCCAATTCAGACATTCCCTACCTAGCCAAAGAGAGAGCCAAGTTTATGACTTGTGAATCCAGCAATATTAGGTATTTAGCTATATGCCAGGAACATTGCCCTTCTAATAGCGTTAAGGCGTAGCCGAGGACTAGACTTCATCCATCATCCACCTATCACCACTTGGGAGTCCCTTCAATTTCTAGATTTGTAAATTTATTAGCAATTGTCAATCCATGAAAACAGAATTTTTGCTTTCAGTGTTTGTGGATATATCTTTTTTTGGAAACAGAACTATTGGGAATATATCTTCTCTCTATTTGGGTGTGGATGCCAGGGTGGTCTCACCTGATGATTTAAAATCTATCTTCTCTACAATCTTTTTCAACCCAAGAAAAAGAAGAGGGAAAATCCTATGGAGATGTGAAAGGACAGATGCCCTTTGGTCAATTTGAGAAGTGAGTAATAACAAAAATTAAAAAGAACAAAGGAGGTCGTTGAGAATATATTATCTAGGGTGGTGAGTTAGGTTAGGACATTGGAGATTTCTAATCCTTTCTCTAAAGAAGATGCTTTAAAGGGGCTGGCAGGTTATAACAGACACTAGCACTAACAGTCAAAGGATTGCAAGGAAATGGACACCCTGATCCATGGCATACTTAAGGTGCCTTTATTGCTCTATACTCTGGCTCAATAGATGAAGGAAACCCCATAACAGCCAAAGGATGGCAAGGAAGTGAACACCGTAAGCTACAAGGCCTTTCTAACTTCATTTTGATGGCTACAGCATAGGTAACCTGGGTCCCTGGCATGCTAAAGGTGCCTTTATCGCTCTCTACTCTGGCCCAATAGGTGAGGGAAACTCCATGACAGAAGAACTGCAAGAACTCCCTTCAAGGCTTAAAAACATGCAAGAGCCTTAACCTGCACAATTTTAGAAATTCAAGGAGACTCTCAGGTAGTGATCATTGATCAGAAGGCTGAGAAGTGAGAAACAGTTCTTACGGAACACAGCAACATAAGTACACTCTAAGACAGGCTATAACTCTAGCAAGAGAGTTGGGAGTTGCTTGGTCATGGACACAGGGCATCAAACAGTTTGGCTGACTCGTTGGCAATATCATTCTTAATATAAGTACAAAGCTACCACTCAAAAAAATATTGCAAAACCATGAAGTAATCAACACAATTTTGCTTATGTTAAAGTTCCATCCCAAGTTGGCCCAAGTAGATTAGCAACATTTCACCATCTTGGTTTCTACAAAGTAAATACCTCTCCCCCAAATGCCAAAACTTCCTGGATTTCCTTAGTTCAAACCATCTAGTTGAGTTTTACCTCATTCACTTATGGAAGAGAACAACGAGAATGAGCCATATCAAAATGCCATTAATATTATAGCACCCAAAGTCCTCTGTAATTTTCTTTCCTTTTTCTCTATTAAAGTTTATTTTTTATTTATCTTCAAAAAAAAAGTCCTCTAGGATTGGAAGTCAATGTGCTAGCTCATTAAATTGGTTTCTCTCATCATAGCTGAAAAATGTTCCTTGTCAATTGTCATGAAAGTTCCTTGCATTTTGTTCTTCCATAAAGCCCTGCTCTTAATGGCCTCTGCGTTATCCATACTTATCATTAAAAGAGGTTTCAAAAAGACTATCTCAGCTGGTGATTTCAAAAAGAGGTTTCAAAATGATGAGTAGTTTCATTAAAATTCTTACAACAGATTCGTCTATCAGAGAAAGACAACGATAAGGTCTCTATCTATAAATCTATAATAATTTTAATAAGTCGCCACCTGAGAGGCTCAACGGGTACCCACACTCTGAGAGCATGTAACTTTATTTATTGATTTATTTTGCTTCATGGGGCTACACAATGGGGGTAGCCCATCCCCTTAAACCCCCCCAACCCTGGTGGCAGCGGGATTTGTTAGTTTTGAAGTTATTTCAGCTATAAGTATGCATCAGGGGAGTTATTGTGAGTCTTCAAATTAAGGGAAATAAATATAAATGAAGTCGAAAATATTTCGATGAAGGAGAATAGCGAGATAGAAAATAAAATTATGCACCAGCAAAAAATAAAATCATTCATTTTAGTTCCTTTTCTTTGGCTATGATGCTCAAGAACTTTCATTGTCTGGGTTTTTATTCCATTGAAGGCCTAATATTAAGTTTCGAGTGAATTCATTTGAGAAGAAAGGTGCAATTCCTTTATCTTCTTCTCTTGGTTGTCCACTTTTTTTAATTATTATATTTTTGAGAGATTTGCTCAGCTCAAGGTCATTCTACATCATCCTATCTCTTCTTATGGCATTCTCTAAAAATCTCTGGCAATTCATCTTCCTGAAACAAGTCTAGCAGGGGGCCCTAGTGAAACCCTCAAGTCCAATAGCCTTATCCACATTTATGCTGAAAACAACAATGCTACATCAACACATACACAGAAATCAGAACCAACCATGTGTCCAAGTGTCTAACTCAGCAAGATGAGAAAACATGAACACATGGAAACATCTATGGAAAATTATATTTTTAAATTTTAACATTTTATACCGGCATCAAATGTTTTATTTGTTACTAACCTTTGATATGAAAAATGGCATTCTTATTGTACATTAGCTGTTCATTTATGTCAGATAAGCCAGGAATAGAAAGAAAATTTCATGTGAATGTGTCCTCAAGAATGTGTAGAGTGCAAGACTCCAGTGCATGCCCAACATGAACACATCATCCATTTAGGAAAGTCCATGCAATACTGCTTCCCAACATGCCATTTCTTCCTTTCTAGTTAAATTCTCCTGATCCAATCATTTGACTACGCACTATGATTCAGATGAGGAAATGCACAACAGTTCAAAATGAGACAACATTGCTCTCTTGATTTCCTCCTAATCACCTCAATGTCATTCTGCATCTCTTTGGAAATAAAGTACATCATCCATTTGCTAAACAGCAGAAACTTTTTACTCCTTATCCCCCTAATTAATCCATTTGCGTCATGTTTCTTGCCTCTGACTGATTTACTTGCACTATTCTATTCTCTTCTTTGTGGCAACTCTCCCTAGTGAGATTTCTTCCATCCTTCCATCTAAGTCATCTATCGGTCTCAACAACAAAGGCTTTGTTTCCCCGATGTTCCAGCACCTCCATTATTCCACTCCCTGAGGTTCACATTAGGGAGTTATAATTTCTTCATAAATCCAAAATCAGACACCTGACACATTAGTTTGCTCCTTCCACAAACTAATTTAATCTCTGAACAAATTGGTGCAAGGTCCACGTGTTTTCGAATTTGGAAGGAGAGGAGACACTTTGCAAAATGTCAAAAAAAGCAAGATAGGGTAGTGTTGAAGGCCCATCAGGAAACTGTCCAGTTTATGCAATACTGGAGTGATTTGCATATTTGGTCATGCTAATCTAGCATTGAATAGAAGTCCTTAACAGAACAATCATTAATAATGTTCTCAAACTTCCTCCTGCTGGTAGACTGAAAATCATTCTATTGTTTCCATCCCCCATTACAGAATCTGATCACATTTAAATCACCTACATTTTATCATGGGTCGTCCCATTAACCACAGCCTTTCCTATAATTCCTATCTATCTCTTCAACTAGATGATCCATTTATATTGGTCAAAGTCCATTGGGATCCATTTCATTTGGTTAAGACAGAAAAGACTCTTATGAACTCTTACAAAGGATATAGTCCCAAAACAGCATTCTACTTTATGTTAAGGATATTCAAGTGGCCAGCTGTGGTTGAACTAATACCAGTTTCGTTTCATCATATTCTTGACATGTAAAGTATCTGCCAGGAAGGGATTTTCTGAAATAGAGATATGATTGTTTCTTAGTTGGAAGCTCAAATATGCCTCCCTTTCCAAAACAACCAATAAGTCATGCATTTATCAAGTTTAAAAAGGCCTTGATACTCGTAGCCAAATTTCAATTACTGCTAAGCGATTCCCCGTTCACATTAGAGTAGTAAAGAAATGGATAGCTATATAGATCTATTTGTAAGAGATATGTTCCCAAAAATAAGTTCTTAGTTGGAATACTTTAGCTGCCATTGGCTTAATATATTACGATGCGGGGTTCCATGATACGTTGGATATTTAAACCGAAGGCACGCCAAATCCCCCTACCTATGATCAACTTTGCGATTGGTTTTGCTTACAATATCTGCTTTCTTACTGCAGCAAAAACTCAGGGCAATGCTGGATGCAGTTAACATTGCAGGAAGCTTCACATTACTATCGTCAAACATAGAAAGCAGTTCAAAGAGAACCCCAGTGGAAGATTGAAACGGTGTATCCAATTGGGGTTGCCATTATGAGAAGCGTTTAACTTCTCTCTTCCGAATAACAACTCAAATTGGCTAAGGAAAAGTTGTATTAAAGAAAGCACGCAATTAAAGCCAAAAAATTAGGGTTTTCAAACACGAAGCCCTTCGCAGGACTTCAACAATCCAATAACCCGAAAACTCCAATAGAAAGTTTGAAAATAAAGCATCAGAAGCGAGTAGCAAAAGCAAATAACAGAATCGGAGCGAACGGGAAACTAGGAAGCTTTATGAATTCAGAGGAGGAAAGAGAAAAGAATAAGAGATCTAACCTTGGGCTGAACAAAACTTCCGCCAGAGATCGCCTCGTCAAAACCCTAACTGGGTGAACAGAGAGAGAAAAAGTAGGGCTCTCCCACAACAAGATTCCAATTCCATAAATTCGAGATTCCACCATTTATGCTTCAAATTACAAAGATGTCCTAATCCTACTTGAAGAATAACTGGAAGACCTTCTTATTATTGCATTTTCTTTTGACAATGTTTCGGGTTTGTCATCCAGCCCTCGAATGACAGTGTTTCGGGTTCAAATTACAAAAATTAATTATAATTTCAGCCACGCCGAGGGATGATGTGGCCAATCCACACCTTCTATGGGAAAAACTTTGGCTGTTGGGGGCAGAGAACATTTTTGGGAATGCCACGTTATCATAAAATGGGTAAAATAGAAATTGCACCCTATTAGTTTAATGGAGAAGTACAGACAGGCCCATTATAGATTTTTGATTTCCATTATAGAACTATAAACATTCAAAATATCAAAAATTCACGTTCTATGCACCCATATCTACTCGTGAATTGGCATCAATTCCGAACTGGCACCTACCCCAAATGTTTTGAGCCTACAAATTCTGGCCTTGGGCTGAACCGTCATTCTCTCTTAGTTTAACGGCCCCAGTACTATATTTTAATGGTCTCTGTACTATAATCAGGAATAGAATTCTCAATTTCTCAACCGTTTTTATCATATTTTTGCAAAAAAAAAATATGCTGAACTTTTCATTTTTCAATATGCCACGTGTTTTTTTGATAATTTTTGTGTATATTTTTTAATTTACATTGTTTAATTATGACATCATGTATTGATCGATTTGACCTGAAATATTGAACCATTGACTGGCCACTAGAATATGAATCAATTTTATTTTTATGTTAAATTTAAATTTTATACTTTATTCTTAAGTTTTTATTATTTAATTATGACATCATCAATAATTCATTTGGCCTAGATTTACCTGCCACTTAGATGAAAATATAGTATAACGTCTTAATTACATAGATTTTGTATTGCTAAATTTAGGATAAAATACTTAAAACATATCCTCAATTTTCACAAATTGACTTAACATAATCAACTATAATCAACTGAAAGACTATTTTAGCCTTCACCCTTCTTCAAATTTTCAAACAAAGGCATTTGCAATGAACAACCCAAAAGGCCTTACGTGCAAGATCCTTGGCTAGCTTGGCTTTGAAACACTCGGTTTTAGTTGGCCAAACTGATCTTTGAAGTGGCATCTTACCTCCTTAACCATTCAATGGCGAGCGTCCTAAAATCACCCGAGTGTAATGTTGATCATGACTTCGATGCAAGAGAGACTGGGCCATCTAGTTTCTCAACATGCATGCATGAGTAAAGAAATTATTCTTCCTATCTTTTCATAATTTTTAATGCAACAAAAAAGATTTAAAGGATACAAAAGATAATTAATGGGTAAAAAATTTGTTTAACTAAGTCAATTGCTGAAACATCAAGGTGTGTTTAAATCTTTTACTCTTAAAAATATTAGATATGCATTTAATTTAAATAATTTACTGATGAAAAACAAAAATACCATAAATACATGATCTAGCGAGAAAGAATAAGAGAGAATTCAATTAAATGAAAAGTAGTAGTTCAAATTACATTATCAGAGAGACCAAATTCAAAAGTAGGATTTAATAAAGAGTGAATGGGAGAAAATACCTTAAATACTAGGACTTTATGTAGGGGTGAGCATTCGGCTTATTCGGTTAAAAACCAAATTGAATAAACCGAAATTTTAAAAATTGAACTAAAAAAAATAAAAACTGAAACCAAAATTTAGAAAAACTGAAATAACCAAAATCGAAATTTTTTGTTCGGTTTTCAGTTATTTCGATTAAAACCGAATTTTAATAATCTATACTCTATTATATATTCTAACATAATATATATATATATATATATATTATAAAATATATATTCTAAAATCAAATTTCAGTATATTATATAGGGAAAATTCCCAATTAGTACCCTGTACTTTGGGTCTAGTGCCATTTTGGTCCCCAAACTTTAAAATGCGACAATTCAGTACCCGAACTTTCAAAATATGAGAATCTAGTATTTGCTGTTAACCAATCATTAAGTGTCATTTGAAAAAGACACAAATGCCCTTCGAGTGTCATCTAATTTTCTTTATCAATCATCCAAACATTAAAAAAAAATTAACAGTCTCAAATCCTTGCCTCTTCTATTCAAAAAACTTGGGATCACCAGAATGCCCACTCAAAATTCTTGAATGGAAAAGGTAAAGATTTGGGACTATTAATTTTTTATCAATATTTACATAATTGATAAAGAAAATTAAATAACACTTGAATGACATTTTTGTCTTTTTCAAATACTACTTAATAACTAAAAATTTGAGAACCAAACTGGCACTAGACCCATTAGAATAGCACTGCCAAGCCAAACATCTAATTAATCTTCGAAACGTTCCACATTAGAATAGCACACCTGGCAAAGAAGGAAAGATAAGAAGATTGCATGTGTAATATCATTTATCTGTGCCCATGTAGCCAACCAATCGAGCAACGAAAGAACTGCACCGGAATTTACGCGATCAGCAAGATCACCAAACCAGACAGCTCGTGAATCGTGATGCATCACAATCAATAAATAGATGTTCTAATGTTTCATCATGAGAATTGCAAAGTGGACAAATAACTGAAATCTTTTGAGACTTTGTAGCCAACACAGCACAAACTGGGAGCATATATTATGTATACACCGCCATAGAAACAACAAAATACGGGGTGATGACAAGCATTTAATTATCCAAAATACCTCCCATGTAACATTGCCAAATGCCGGATGGATTGAGGATGATTGACAGTTTGTAAGTAATAACTCCTTAATTATAGGCTGCTGCTGTTGTAAAAATACCCTTTTCAGTTGTGGTCCAGATTAGACTGTCTTCTTTATCTATTGAATGAATCCCTTAGGCTATGATTGGTTTGAAGGAAAAAATAAGGAAAAGAAGGAAAATACAGGAAAATCTATACAATATTTGTAAAGATCTCACTTCCTTTCCTTTTTTTTCCCTACTTTTTCCCTCAAACCAAACATAACATTAGTAAATAAATTCTCCATGCTATCAATGAAATTTGCAATCATACAATGGTTAGAATGATGAGTAGATAGGTGGTCCTCATGACTCATTGTAAATCCCGGAATCTATGGATCAGTCATTGCATGGACAGTGTAGGGGATGTGCCTTTCATCCTAAACGTGTTGGGAGTTGGGACTTATTTACATTTTTTTTATTGTTTTTTATTTTTAATTATTTTGAAAAAAAATAATAAAATAATGGATAATTTCTGCCTAACAGAATAAAATCGTTTGGATGAAAGACACATAAACTAGGACATGTATTACAAAAATATTAAGTGCTCACTCATTGTGTTTACCTAACGTGCCTACTACATCCGGACCCTATTGTGGTCCATACCCCCACATAAAACATAAGAACATACTCTCAAAAACTTCTTTTTTGTTTGCTTTTTATGGACAATATTGAAACAAACAAAAAATGCAATACTAAATACAGAATTTGATTCTTTAGAAGTGCAAGGAAGCAAAATCCAAATCATTGGTCAAATCACGAGTGTAAAGTCATTCCACCTTCTAAAACACTACAAAAGTAGTATTAAAAAGTTAGATGTATTCGACCATCTACAATTTTTTTTCCAAATTTTGTATTTGACCATATACATTTTTTTTCCAAATTATAGAAAGTGTAAATTGACTATACAATTTGAAGAATTTACACAGTATTGATTACCGAGTCGTCGAGCCAGTCACATTCAAATTTTGGCAAATGCTCAGCCAAAGCCCACCCTAATTGCGGTTATTTGTGCAAGTAGTCAAATACATCACATCCAAACATAAGAATTCTAAATTTACTTTCAAATTTCAATATTTTTTAAAAATAAAGGGTAAATTGCATATTTAGGGTTAGTCTCACTTTAATACTCAAATTTCAAAACGTATCATTGTAGTACTTGAACTTCCAAAAACTAATCAATATAGTAATTGCCATCAATAGCCCGTCAACATGTGATTTGTAACATTTTAAAATTTCAAAGTCTCATTTACTCAATTTCAAAATGTGCCATTGTAGTACCTGAATTCCTGATAATTATCAATTTAGTACCCACCATTAGTAGTCCATCAGTTATCTTACACATGTAATGTCACATGCAGTTTGTAACATTTTAAAATTTCAAACTTACCCTTTAGAAGAAGACATTGTTCATAGTCTTGTTCATTGAGATTAAACAAAGTAAGGGTGAACATAGTCCTAAATCCACCATTCTTTATAGCCATTACCTGAAAAATGTTTTGCCTATGCATTTTAATAGGTGCCTTTTCGCTCTTGTCATTCTCAAATGAATAAATTTATTTAAAAAACAGAATTTATTCATTAACCATGAGGGTCAATTACAAGGACTTGTTGGTGCTAAGTCAACTTAGAGCATTTTACTACTATGAGAAAGTATAAACCAAGGATTAAAGTATTGGTATCGGATAACTCATATATGGATATGGATACGCTTTGGAAACGCAACGATACAGACGAAAAACATTAAAACACTTGGATACGCTAGGAAAATGAATATTAATTCCACAAATATATTACAAATAATAGGTTTAATGTCAAAATAACTACAAATAATGTATAAATATATAAGAATTGTATATTTTGACGGTATATATGAAGAAATATATTACAATTAATATAGCATAATGTGTAGATATCATACAATTTTATTGATATGCATTAATCAAGATTCCAATAAACATATTATATAGATTTCTACAAATTAATACATGCATAAAGCCATTATTATCTTATTTTATATTAAAGTCCAAGGCACAAAACATACACAACTACTATATTTCAATTATTATATCATTTTTTCTATTTTACTACTTATAAATTTTAACATTAACAGAAATGTTAACTAAAAATTAAGTCTCGAAATTTTGGGAAACAATATTTTCATTTTTGTAAACAATAAATATGTTATTATAAAATGAAAATCAAAATTAACTGATAATTTATAAAAATATAGTCCTAACTTAAAACATATCAAATATATTTAAATTTCAAAGATATATATTATATGAAAATTCACAATTTTTAATTACTACAATAATTATTTCATTATTAATATTTTTATTTTTATAAATTTCTAAAATAAAAAAAAACATTAATATAAATATAGATTAGTGGATTTGATAGATTCAATTTATATTACATTTTAAATATTTTATAAATAATATTTTTATTTTTGTAAATAATAAATACATGATTATTTAATGCAAATTAAAATATTAATTAATAATTTATAAAAATTTTGAGATAAATATCATGTGCAAATTAGTAAATTTTGAGTATTAAAATAATTATTCTATTATTAATATTTTAAAATTTCTTTCAATTAAAAATCAAATTTTTTATATAAATGTGGATTTGGTAGATTATTTATTCTATTGGTTTATAAAATATTGGTTTTAAATATTATTCTTTTTAATTTGTAATTGGAGTTATTGAAGATAAGTGTATGTTGGTTATTGGGATTTTATGTAAATATTAAGTAATAAAAGTTAATGTATTCCATGTATTGACATGAAAGAAATCAAGACACCTGTTAGCATAAACGCATGGAGGTTGGAGCCGATGACAGAAATTGAGATATCATCAGCAAACAGTGGTGAAGTCGGGTTGCTTATTTCTGTCAACGATATCCACAGAGAAGAAGTTTGCTTCTTAATTTTCTTCTTGGGTTCGTCCGACAGGATCTCCGCCCTGTAGCAACCGGGCAATGATGAAGCAATTGATCACAAACCAATCTGATGAAAGAAGATTTGGCCCGACCACGCAAATCACGACACGTGGCAAAAAAGGCAAACAGCTCGGCACTCAAGACAGCATACCGAGGGTACAAACGTCAAAGGGAAGGGACCAGCAGGCCCGAGCTCCCTACTTAGAGCTCGAACTCCCTAGAAAGAGGCCCGAGCTCCCTACGTAGAGCTCGACCTCCCTAGCAAGAGGCCCGAGCTCCCTACTTAGTGCCTGAGCTCCCTACCTAGAGTTCGAACTCCCTAGCAAGAGGCCTGAACTCCCTACTTAGTGATCGGACTCCCTGCGAGGAGCCTGAACTCTCCCTTTTGACCCCGTCACACAAAGCAGAGACCCGAACGGGCTCGTCTTATGACAGTTCGGGGCCTCCCCTTCTCCGAACTCGAGACTTTGCCTTACGCACCACTCCAGGCACTTCGCTTCCG
>NW_010729183.1:614653-632937 GCF_000365185.1 Nelumbo nucifera
GTGATCGGACTCCCTGCGAGGAGCCCGAACTCTCCCTTTTGACCCCGTAACACAAAGCAGAGACCCGAACGGGCCCGTCTTATGACAGTTCGGGGCCTCCCCTTCTCTGAACTCGAGACTTTGCCTTACACACCACTCCAGGCACTTCGCTTCCGGAGCATTGAACTGGACGAACCACGTCATACCTGACACCGAAGGAGTCCGTATCCAGGGGCGGCGCACCTGACTGACTTGGGATCTGATGCTTGACGGCCGCATTTCCAACGGCCACCTGTCACCACTGCCTCCAGTTATAGAGACGGCTCTAACAAAAGGAGCAGTGACGGTTTTGCCAGCAGAGGCGATGACGCCTGGACTGGCAGAAGCACGAAAATACTCATTCCCGACCTGACAGGAGTCTAGGAGTGAGTGCGCGAGGTGGTTATAAAAGGCGCTCCACCCCCAAAAAGGAGGTATGCAAACTTTGCGCTATCTGGTTTATCTTGCCTTTGAAGGATTCTAACTTAAGCTTCGAAGCCTTTACACCGGGTCCTCCGTGGAGCTTCCTCATCTCCTTTGTTTCAGGTTCCCTGTCACTCGGTTCAGAGGCAAGATCGCTGACAGTTAAGACCGGCCGAATTGCGCATCATCACAATCAAAATACAAGAACTAGAAGAGATGGACAAGTGATCGTCAGGATGGTGGAATTGGGTTTTGGTTTAGAAGACCGGGGAAGAAAGCCAGGATTGAGAACAAATAATCCAATGACCGACCAACCACTCCTCACAGAGTCGTTTCTGCAAAGTGACGCATGATGTAATGGACAAGCTTGCTCATGTTATGCCTCTCCTCAGAGAGACGCATGCTTGGATATCTTCCTCCGAGACCTCTCCTCACAAGCTTGCTCAATCCGTTTGCCGCCATTTCTAAGGAGTTTCAAGGGCTCCAAATATTTAGAGTAAAGGGAACGAGAAACAAAGATTTAGGGTTCTGGTCTAAAGTGGTTTTAGACCGGTTAAAGTGCGGTTCAAAATTAAAAACTATCATTCTAGTTTATAAAGACCGCCGCTTAATTCATATTTAATTTTCTAGGTGGTGGTCTTTGAAGGAATGATAGCTTAGCTGTTATTGTAGCGGCAGTCTTAAAGACCATCAGCTTCAAACCGCCACCTTAGGTCATTTTTCTTGTAGTGTAAAGATGTATTGTTATTTGGCACTGGTGAGTTGTGGCCTTGGGTTCAAGTCGCACTAGCCGCATTTTTTTGAAGTTGTCAAACGGAGGTTCAATACACTTTCGTATGCTTTCGGCCGATACTGCACAATACAATCGATATTTCGACCCTTGGTATAAACAATGGCAAAACTACAACCATTGCTTTCTGTTTTGCCACCTTTTATGCTATCTCTAAACTCAACCTTGATCAATACAGAGGGGTTGAGTCCACTTAACCTCGTTTCATATTGTGATTCATCATAGCAATGTGGAGAACAATTTGGGTTCCAATTGAGCCAATGTAGTCTTGGCTAGCGATATAAAATTCATTGCCTTTCTTTTTTAGCTTTTAGCATCACTTCCATTGTTGTCTATGAGGCACAAACTTCACTAACGGTAGAAGAAACAAGAAAAATAGAAAGGCAAAAATGTTGTTCTCCGATGACTACCTCTAGCAACTGTGTTCTTTGGATATGAGATTGTAGAGAGATGAATGGAAGCAACAACAAGAGGGACTTTGTATGGGAAAGAGAAAATAGTTATAAAGTGAGTTCAATATGGTTGGATGATAATAAAAATTAGATGACACCTAAATGGCATTTTTGTTCATTTACATGCCAGCTAGCATCAATTAACGATTTTGAATTAAACTAGCATTTTTTTAGAAGTTCAAATATTGTAGTTAGTTAGTTACCCAAAAAATAAAAATCCAAAGGGAAGGCAATCATGTAGCCTGCTCACATAGGTCAAAGTATTGATGTGGCATTTGTTTTTGTTTTAAAAACGAAACCAATTATATTGCCAAACATGCTATAAAAAAAGTGTATGTTCTTCATTATATATGTATTTTTTCTTTCCAAAATAAAAACAAAAATTGTGTTCTTAAATTTCTGTTTTTTTTTTCATATTACATATTATGCATTGCATGGGATTAAGGGGTAGGGATCCAATGACCTTACCATTATTTTGACAGTTTTAGATACAAGAGTTGTCTTTATTTTGAAAGGAAACTGATGGAGGGTGATTTGGCCCGACCTCGTAGCATAGGGACACGTGTGCGTGATCAAGCTCGACAAACAACTCAGCCTATCAGCACAACCATGACTCGACGGGAGGGACCCACCGAGTCCAACATTGGCCACTCGGCGGGTTAAGTGACTCGCCGGGGACTAGCGCCCGACCAACCTTGACTCCCACCAAGTGTGGGACATCCCAAACTCCTCTCAGGGCCCGAGCTCCCCTTGAGACCCGAGCTCCTCCTAAGGGACCCCGAGCTCTCACTTCCTAAGAAGGGAGCACCCCGGTTTTTGGCTAAGTGTCCCGAGGGAGAAACACCTCGAGGCAGCACCATCGAGACTCCTATTCGAACTTGCTTAAGGCCCGCCTCCAGTGCGGGCACCTCGGTTCAAGGCAAACCTGCCCCCGGTGGTTCGGTGTACAATAGTTCGGCAGGCTGCAGGGAGATCCGCCTGACATCCGTTCCTACCTGACATCCATACCTATCGGATCCGGTGGCAGGGCTCAGATCCCTTGTCAGGCGGCGTTCTACTTGCCAGGCAGCGTTCCGCTTGCCGTCTCTGAAAAGCATGGCACGCCTATCGAGTCTGTACCTTGCAATAACAGCCTGCAGCAGCAACTTGCACCTGTCACACCTGCCCTGGCAGTAACGGCTAGGGCAGTGGCGATTATGCCAGATGTGACCGGGTTCCGATATAAAAGAACCCCAACCCTCACGAAGCAAAGGTATTGAAGCTAGCACTTTCAGCACTCTTAACTCTCTGTATCTTCCTTGAGTTTTCCCCAGAGTTCTAACTTAGCCATCGGACTGTTCCCTCTGGGAGAGCTCCCTGGGAACCCTTCGCCTTCTTATTCCTCTCAGGTGTCGTCCATCACAACTAAGAGCCAACTCTCAGCCAACTAGGAGTGCTCAGATTGTACTGCATCATTTGGCGACATCTGTGGGAACGCTTCAAAAGGCCTTCCTCTAACTTCTGTGAAACTTCCCTCAAAGAACTCATCATCACCATGGCTTCCTCCAGTAACTCCGGACACCGAAACACCCCAGAGGAACAACTCCAGCTACCCACCATCTGCATCGGGCAGTTCACCGTCCCCCTCTCCGTGGATAGGGTACCTAGTCTGAATGTGCCCCTGACGGTGGCACCCGTGACCGTTCCATTACCCTCTACCATTGGAACAACCTTTGTTGAACCCACCATCCTCCCTCCGGTGGCCAGCCAAGGTCAGTTCAAAGACTTGATGCAGTGCATGCGAGCCATGTAGGCCCAAATGCAACAGTTCCAACAACTTCAGTTCCACCAGCAGGAAGTGCTACACCAAGTGTCCCAGTATCAGTATCAGCAACAATTTCCTTCACTCCCTCCCTGACACCCGGTTGCGCAGCCAACTAAGCCTCACCGCCGCAGTGAACTCTCTTCCCTTCGAGGAGAGACCTCGGCATCGTCTCATGGAAGGAAGGAAAGACTCCCTACCCCCGCCTCACGGCCTGCAGTCAGGTCGGGGGCTTCCCAGCTGATTAGGCCGGCGTCACCTCAGCGTTCGCAGTTCGAACCTCTGCTTGCAGAGAACTGGTTCGAAGTGCTAGCCGACGACCAGGAACAAGGTCCCTCTGTTCGCAGCTACCGACAGACGTCCCTGCCTCTCCCTGGGCAGATCGAGCTCAATAACACTGAGGCCAGTAGCACCAACGCCGAGCTGACCAAGAAGCAGTAGAGACGCCGCTGAGCTCGCCGAACTGCCACCACCCATAGCCTGCCCGAGCTCAGAGGCAAAGTAGAAATAAGTTCGGAAGAGGTAAAAGCTACTACACTTCTTTCAGTCCCCTCCCCTCTGTCCCCGAAGCTCCTCGTTGTCCCCATGCCAAGGGACTTCAAGCTCCCCCTGCTGGACAAATACGATGGGTCCTTTGATCCCAACGACCACGTCAACGCCTTCCAGTCCTAGATGCATCTGGCCAGGGCGAGTGAGTCTTGCATGTGCGTGGCCTTCTCCACTACTTTCAAGGGAGTAGCCCACACCTGGTACCAAAACCTCGCATCGGGTTCAATAAGGAACTGGGCGCAGTTCGTGTAGGTCTTCACCTCCCACTTCGTCACTAGTAAGAGGTGCCCAAGGACTCAAGAAAGCCTCATCAGCATAGTCCAGAGGGAAGGAGAGTCCATTCGGAACTACATCAAGCGGTTTAATGGCGCTTGCTTGCAGATACCCGACCTAGACCTTGCAATTCGGCTCACTGCAGCCAAGCGGGGCATTACCCACAAGGAGTTCAGATGGCACGTGGTGGTGAACCAACCCAAGACCGTGACCGAGTTCCTCGAACTGGTAGATCGGTTCATAGGGACAGAAGAGGAGATCAACCAAAAGGGCGAGCAAACCCTTGAAAAAAGAAAAAGGGAACCAGAGCCCCCAACTCCAAGTGACAGCAAGAAGAAGAAGGACTTAGCTCGGGGGGCAAAGCCAATCCAGCCTTTCCGAGCTCCAGCAGCAGAAAGGGATTATACGCCTCTCAACACAAAGCGGGCTGAGATCCTCATGACAATCAAGGACGCCCCATACGTGAAGTGGCCACCTCGTTTTAAGGTCAGTCCCAATGTTAGGAATAAAAACCTGTACTGTAGTTTCCATAGAGATCACGGTCATAGTACCGAAAACTGTAAGAATCTCCGTGACGAGATAGAAGAACTTATCCATCGCGGATATCTGAGAAATTTTGTACAACATAATAATAGTAATAAAGCAGGTCGGCACGGGGAGCAGAGTAAGGAAGCTACCAAGTCCAGCAGATAAGTGGAGCAACCGCAAAGGCAGCCTCCCGACGAGACATCAGTCTGGGGGACCATCCATGTAATTGTCGGAGGATCAATTGTCGCAGGCTACACCTCAACAGCAGCTCGGTCATCAGCCCGCGAGGCCGCCTGGGAAGAGCTTAACCCCCCAAAGCGGCTCAGGATGGAGGAACCGATATTCTTCATCAAAGACGATGCGCGAGGGGTCCATTATCCCCATGATGATGCGCTCGTCATAAAGATCAAGATCAACGACTTCGAGGTCAGGTGCATCCTAATCGATTCGGGCAGCTCGACAGATATTCTCTTCAAGACGGCCTTCGATCAGCTACAGCTCCAGGAAAGCGACCTGAAGCCCGCAAACACTCCACTCATGGGATTCAGCGGTGAGGAGGTCAGGCCTTTGGGGAGAGTCACTGTACCATTAGAGGTCGACACTTGGCCTAGCATGATAAGACTCAACCACGAGTTCCTAGTGGTCACGACCCCCTCCCCGTACAACGCAATAGTAGGTCGGTCTATTACCCACGCCCTACGAGTAGTAGTCTCCACCTACCACCTGGCGATGGAGTTCCCAACAGACTTTGGAGTCGGGGTGACGCCAGGCGATCAACTCGAATCCCGCAAATGCTACGTAGCCGTCCTCAAAGGAAAGGCCAAGGTAGCAGACGACCTCGAGCTAGAATGACCTGTGGAGCAGTTCGCGGAGCGAACCACACCTACCGAAGAGACCATTCCCGTCCCAATTTCGGCAGAGGATCCAACTCGGGTACTTCATATCGGTGCTTCTATTGAGGAGCCCCTGCGGTCTCAACTGGTAAGTTTCTTACTCGAAAATTTAGATGTTTTTGCATGGTCAGCGGCAGAAATGCCCCGCATAGACCCCAACATGATAACTCACAAGCTAAACACTGATCTTGTAATTAGGCCCGTTAGACAAAAGAAATGCAACCTAGCCCCAGAGTGATGGAGGGTAGTCAATGAGGAGGTCGGGAAGCTCCTTGCAGCCAATTTTATCAAGGAGGTTCATTACCCGAGCTGGGTAGCCAACCCCGTTCTGGTAAAAAAGGCTAATGGTAAATGACGCATGTGCGTCGACTACACCGACCTGAACCGAGCTTGCCCAAATGACTGCTTCCCGCTTCCCAAGATTGACCACCTAGTGGACGCGACCTCGAGGCATGAGTTGCTGAGCTTCCGGGACGCCTATTCGGGCTACAATCAGATCAGGATGGACCCAACTGATGAAGAAAAAACTACCTTCATAACCGAGTACGACCTGTACTGTTACAAGATCATGCCCTTCAGGTTGAAAAATGTTGGAGCCACTATCCAAAGACTTGTAAATAAGCTGTTTGAGCCACTAGTTGGCAAAAAAGTAGAGTGCTATGTAGACGACATGGTCGTCAAAACCCAATTTTCACATGAATTAGTACAAGATTTACATTCAGTTTTTGAAATTCTATGTAAATTTGATATGAAGTTAAATCCAAACAAGTGTGTATTCGGTGTCACCTCGGGTAAATTCCTATGATACATCGTTAACCGGCGAGGCATTGAGGCCAACCTGGACAAAATCAAGGCCATCCTAGAAATGAGACCACCTCGTAAATTAAAGGAGGTTCAGAAGCTGAACGGCCGGATAGCCGCCTTGAGTCGCTTTTTGTCTAAGTCAGCAGATCTTTGCCTGCCTTTTTTAAGGCCATAAAAGGCAAAGGCTTTGAATGGACCAAAGTGTGCTAGCTCGCGTTCGACGAGCTCAAAAGACACCTTGCTAGCATTCCCGTCTTAACCCAACCCGAAGTGGGTGATGTTTTAGAGCTGTACCTCTCGATGAGTGACGAGGTGGTCAGCTCGGAACTGATAAGAGAAGTAGATTGGCGAGTGACGAAGTGGGTGATGTCTTAACCCAACTTGTCTATTATGTTAGTAAAGTACTGCAGGGAGCAGAGACGAGGTACCCCCGAGATAGAGAAGTTAGCTTATGCACTGGTTATAGCAGCTCGGAAGCTCTGCCCGTACTTCCAAACTCACACCGTTGTTGTCCTTACCAACAAACCTTTGAGGCAAGTCCTGCTCAAGCCTGAGGTCTCAGGAAGGCTAACGAAGTGGGCCATCGAGCTCAGCGAATACGAATTCCAGTATAAGCCGCGAACTGCTATCAAGGCACAAGCCTTAGTAGATTTTGTCGCAGAGTGTACCTTCAGTTCTGAAGTCTCTAGGCTGGTAGAACACGAGGCCCCTAGTGCGGGTGAGCTCGGGGTTCCCGGGCCGATTGAACTCGAGCCCCGTGAAGATGCAACCAACACGACATCCCTCCTAGTTAGGCCAAGCCCGAACTGAGAGGAACCCTGGATCCTTCATGTAGATGGCTCGTCAAACTGATAGGGCAGCGGAGCTGGGATCGTTCTGTACGGGCCAATCGGTGTGAAACTAGAGTACGCACTACGCTTTGAGTTCGCGGCATCGAACAATGAAGCAGAGTACGAGGCGTTGCTAGCTGGGCTGGATCTGGTGAAGGAAGTGAAAGCCAAGCACATCGTCGTCTGTAGCGATTCCCAGCTCGTGGTAAATCAGGTTATGGGCGAGTACGAAGCCCGTGAGCCAACCATGGTAGCATAATTTGCCAAAGTAAGAGGGGCTCTGCTCAACTTCCGGCCATACTTCATCCAGCAAATCCCGAGATCAAAGAATGCCGAGGCTGATGCCCTATCCCGTTTAGCTAGCACCGGCGATAACACGATGAGGATCGTGTATATAGAGAACTTGCCTCGGCCTAGCATTCTCAGGGGGGCAGAGGAGGTCGCACCCGTTGTTCAAGCAGAGCCGAGTTGGATTGATCCGTTCATGGGATTCCTGCTATACGGGACCCTCCCCACAGAACGTAATGCCGCCAAGAGGGTAGAGCGTCAGCCAGCCAAATATTTCATGATAAACAGACGGCTGTACCGAAGATCCTACACGCTCCCCTACCTGAGCTGCCTGTGACCCTCTGAAGCCGAGCTCGTCCTCCATGATAGTCATGAGGACTTGTGCGGTGGACACTTGGGGGGCAAGGCCCTCGCTCAGAAAGCACTACGACAGGGGTATTACTGGCCAACGATGAAGGTAGATGCGACCGAGCTCGTCAAAAAATGCGACAAGTGTCAGAAGCACACCAACATCCACCACCGGCCTGCTGCCGACCTAAAATACCTCACTAGCCCATGGCCATTTGCACAATGGGGGATTGACCTACTAGGGCCATTCCCACCAGCAACAAGACAAAGGAGGTTCCTATTGGTGGTAGTTGACTACTTCACAAAGTAGGTCGAAGTTGAACCTCTCGTAACGATCACAACCCGAAACGTCTAGAACTTCTTTTGGAAGAATATAGTGTGCCGCTTTGGGTTACCTCGGGTATTAATTTTAGACAATGGTAAGCAGTTCGAAGACATCAAATCCAGAACTAGTGCCAAGACATGGGAATCCGACAAAACTTCACTTCAGTTGCACACCCTCAAGCAAATGGTCAGGTAGAGGTCACGAATAGAGCTATTCTCCGCGGGTTAAAGGCACGCCTAGACCTAGCTAAAAGACTATGGGCGGATGAGCTGCCCAGCGTTCCATGGGCTTACCGAACCACAGAGAAGACCGCCATAGGCAAAACCCCCTTCAACCTTACATACGGCACCGAAGCAGTCATCCCAGTCGAGATCGAAGTCCCTTCACTGCGGCTGGAAGCGTATGATGACGAGGAAAACGAGGATGAGCTACGCACCAACCTCGACCTACTTGATGAAGTAAGGGACCTCACATACAGCAGAACCGCGGCCTACCAGCAGAAGATAGCTCGGTACTATAACGCTAGGGTCAAAAAGTGGAACCTTCGCGTCGACGACCTGGTACTCCATAAAGTTATGGTACCTGAGCCCGGTGTTGGCATGCTCAGGCCAAACTGGGAAGGACCCTACCGAGTCAAGCGAGTTCTCGGGGAAGGAACACACGAGCTCGAGACCCTAGAAGGGAGACAAGTACCTCGGATGTGGAATATTGTCAACCTAAGATGATATTACCCATAAATCACCGAACTGAGTAGACCACGAGTCGCTCCTAGAGCCTAAGGGCCAATTTGCCGAGCTTGCGGCGACCTCGGCAACACGAGACCCAATCACCCCCTCGACAGGGGCAGACTCTAAGATAATGGATCACGAGTCGCTCCCTCTAGCCTAAGGGCCAACGCATCGAGCTAACTAAAGACCTCGACGCCCACCTCAAGAACAAAACTTGCTAGCTCGATAGCTCAGGATAAGACAAACACTTCGGCATAAGAGAATCACACAAACACTTAACAAAATATGTACTCTCATTACATAATATGTGCTTTCATTACAAAAACCTCAATACAAAGGATCAAGAAAAAGCGAAAGTAAAACTGAGCTTGTAGGCCCAGAGTACAAGGAGCACACAATTACTTCGAAGGCTTGCCGACTTCACTCGAAGCCTCTTCGGGGGTGTCAGCCAGGTCGGTAGCACTAGCCTCCTCATCGCCGCCTTCCTCTTCGGAGTCTGTGTCATCCATGGCCTGGCGGGCCATGTCGTCTGTGATCCTCCTGGTGGTGATGTAACTTGTGTCGAGGTCGGGGTATGCATGCCTTATCAACCACCGACTGAGCTTAAACCCCCTACGGTAGACCTGCGACATCACGCTGTCAAACCTAGATGATTTGACGTAGTCGATGATGGCTTGGACCTTTGTCTCCCCGAGAGCTTGATCGAAGATCTTGGTCTTCTCCTTAATATCAGCTTTGAGGTACTCCACCTCGTGCTCCAGGGCCCCCTTGGCTTCCTTAAGTTTCTGCACCTCAAGATTTAAGGCCTCCTGGCCTGCTCCGAGCCCGTTCACCTCAGCCTTCAGCCTGTCCTTCTCGCGGGCTAGCTCCTCCTTCTCTGACAACAGAACTTCAATGAAGCTGTTCTGAGATGCAGCGTCACCTTCCAACTGATGGATCTTTAACCGAGTTGCCCTCAAATCAGTATGAGCTGCATGAGATGACCCCTCAGGTTGGTCAGTACGAAAGAGAAAAGAACGAAAGAATGGGAAAATGATGATTCTTAGAGTGTGAACTCACCACCATAGCGTGGGTTGCAGCGCAGGCCCCAAGCTGACCAGGGGTGAGATCGACCCAGTCTGTAACCTCTACGGGGTAGACAACCTCTTTACTTTTTTGGAGGCTACACTGGGGGATCAGGATGCTCTCCTCCTCCTGGCTCCCCGAGCTGGACACCGCCGTCTCAGTAGCATGATGAGTCAATTCTTCGGAAGCCTTAGCAGCAGCTTCGGCGGGATTAGGAACTTTGGCTGCAGCCCCAGCTGGCTTAGCGACCGGCTCTGCCACGACCTTAGGCTCCTGAGATGGTAAGTCCCCCTCCAAATCTATCATTGGAGGGGCATTAGGGAGCTCGGGCTCCGAGATGGGAACCTGTGGGAGCCCGGGCCTCGAAGAGGGAACCTGTGGGAGGTCGGGCTCAGGAGTGGGGGTACTTGGGGGCTCTACGCGTGCCTTCTTGGCGGTTCGCTTCTTCCTCTTCTTCATTTGGCGAAGGAGCCTTTGATCAGTAATCCTCTCTTCCTTCATGGGACCTGCAATAGAGCTCGGCGTCAGTAAGCTTGAAAACACTTAGCTGATTAAGCGAGACGCTAAGGTAAAAATAGACCTACCTGGGCTCAAACCGGCCTGAATGAGCTTCTCTTCGGCAATGTAATCTTTGTGATCGAACCCAACCTGAGCCCATGAGTGGAATGTTTCCCTCATCTTCCGGTCGAGAATAATGTTGGGGTCTTGAGTAGCCACCCTCTAGCTAGTAAGGAAGGGCCACCCCGTGCTGCTCCGGACTACAAAGTAGTCCTGCTTCCAGGCCGGGACCTTGCTTGGGAATTTATGTAACAATTTGAAGCCCGAGCGAGGGGACAGATAGTAGGTCCACCTGTGCTCGGGGAGAACGCCCGAGGTGCTCTTCTTTATTGACAAAATAGAACAAAGGATATCTATATCTAAGGGAAGATTGTATTCGAAACAAAGGGAGATAGTCCCGACCACGTTTCGAATAGAGTTTGGGTGGAGTTGGTCCAGCATGACGAAACCCACCGATGAGTTGCTCCCTAAAGACTATATGAGTATTCCTGAGGTAGGTTGAAATGCTGGATAAGGTGCTGAAGTCTCTCCAGCGTCATAGTGGATGGACCGAATTGATCTGGCACTCGACCTCGGTGGGAGGTGGATGCCAGCCTACCCGAGGTCACCCGTGCCTCGTGGGAAGGCTGGGCAACAGCGGGGTCACCCTGACCTGAGGTACCCACCTCGGGCTCGTTTAAGAGACTGTCCCCGCTAGACATTGAATGAAATGAACTGAAAAAGGAGAAAGGGAGGCTCGGGGACTCACCGAGGAAAAACGCAACCGAGCGTGACGCCCGCGCACTATTTATAGCCGCTAGGCCCAGGCACCAACAGTCAAGATCGAAGCAATCTGACGGTTCTCAAGAAAACCGGCTGCGAGGCTCTCGAGGTGAAATCAGTTTAGCGCATTTTTTGGCATCCGCGAAGTCCAGATCGCGTGACGCCCGCGCATGAGTTGTACGCAACCCGGGTTTTTCCTTCCAAGTGAACTGAGCGCCAAACCGGTCTGGCCAACGGGTTGCCCGACAGGGTGGCATAAGTGCCGAGCCAAATCCACCCGACGCACCATGAACTCCCCGCGCTGGGTCAGCAACCCCAACACGGGGAGTGGGGGGCAATTGATGGAGGGTGATTTGGCCCAACCTCGTAGCACAGGGATACATGTGCGTGACCTAGCTTGACGAATAGCTCAGCCTAACAGCACAACCGTGACTTGACGGGAGGGACCCGCCGAGTCCAACATTGGCCACTCGGCGGGTTAAGCGACTCGCCGGGGACTAACGCCCGACCAACCATGACTCCCACCAAGTGTGGGAGATCCTGAACTCCTCTCACGGCCCGAGCTCCCCTTGAGACCCGAGCTCCTCCTAAGGGGCCCCGTGCTCTCCCTTCCTAAGAAGGGAGCACCCCGGTTTTTGGCTAAGTGTCCCGAGGGAGAAACACCTCGGGGCAGCACCGTTGAGACTTCTGTTCGATTTTGCTTAAGGCCCGCCTCCAGTGTGGGCACCTCGGCACCTCGGTGCAAGGGAAACCTGCCCCAGGTGGTTCGGTGTACACTAGCTCGGCAGGTTGCAGGGAGATTTGCCTGATATCCGTGCCTGCCTAACATTCGTACCTACCGGATCCGGTGGCAGGGCTCGAATCCCTTGCCAGGTGGCGTTCTGCTTGCCAGGCGGCATTCTGCTTGCCGTCTCTGAAAAGCATGGCACGCCTGTCGAGTCCATACCTTGCAATAGCAGCCTATAGCAACAACCTGCACCTGCCACACCTACCCTGGCAGTAACGGCTAGAGCAATGGCGGTTATGCCAAATGTGACTGAGTTCCGATATAAAAGAACCCCAACCCTCATGAAGCGAAGGTATTGAAGTTAGTACTTTCAACACTCTTAACTCTCTGTATCTTCTTTGAGTTTTTCCCAGAGTTCTAACTTAGCCATCGAAGTGTTCCCTCCGGGAGAGCTCCCTAGGAACCCTTCACCTTCTTATTCCTCTCAGGTGCCATCCATCACAACTAGGAGCCAACTCTCAGTCAGCTAGGAGTGCCCAGATTGTACTGCATCAGAAAACAAATTGTTTTTGTTATTTTATTGAAGTGAAAATTTAAAAACAAATGAAAGTAAAAGTAGAACACCCCTTTTTTAATTCAATTTAGCCGTTTTGGTGCTTATTAAAAAAAAACTGCCATTTATGTCCATGTCGGCAAAAGAAAGATATTTTCGTTTAATTCTCTTGGTAAAGAAAAAACATTACTCAATTTTAATCCCAACTCTCTAGGGTCGTGGGGACTTAGGTAAGAGGGGCATATTGGATATGGTTCTAACCTAACCCAGAATTTGGGTGTTGTTATTTGAAAAATAGTGCTTAAAATAAAGTACTTGTTCTAATAAGTTCTCACGAGCATTTGATGAAAAAGCACTTATTTTAAATAGGGCCAGTATAGGTATTTTCAAAATGATGTGAAAAGCCAAGATAAACCATATGGAAAGTAAACTTTTAAAAATAAGCTCAAATTTTGGGTTTCTTGATTTGGTGTCTAAGAATAAACACTTATTCATTCTTATTTCCCAAATACAAATAAATGCTTATTAGTGTGGTCTTGACCCAAAATAAGTATTTCTTCAAATAAGCACTTAATTTTAAGCATTTCCAAACTTAACCTTCACTAGCTTGTGACTTGTCAAGCACTACACAAAATTTAGATCTATTGACCACAAGATACTGGAAACAATACCTTATAGTTGCACATTCAGAAAAATTTTATGTTGTAATTCATGAAAGAAGCTGTAGTGTCTTATAGTTAGGATTCGATTGGCATATGTGGTGAATCTCCATTAATGGGTAAAAAAGTAATTGCACTCAATATTGTTTTTGATAAAAAATAAGGGTAAATTGTAGATTAATATCCTTTACTTTGGGACTAGTCTTATTTTAATAACTAAATTTCAAAATGTGCCACTACAGGACCTAAACTACTCCCCAAAACTATTAGTTTAGTATCCGTAAGTTATCTAACGCACATGATGTCACATGAGATTTTGTAACATTTCAAAATTCAAGAATTACCCTTTAGAAGAAAACATTATTCATTATTTTCTTCCTTGAAACTAAACCATATGGGTGAGCAAGACAAACTAACAACTTGAACCGAACCGAAAAATCAACTGAAATCGAACCAAACGGTTTGGTTTTGATTTGGTATTTTTTAAAAAAATGAAGGTATTAGTTTGGTTTCAATTAACCAATATGAAAAACCAACGATTAACCGAATCAATCAGTATACTTATATTTTTATATATTTTATGTATATTATGTATATTATACATATTTTATATTTTCTATATATTATATATCAATAAATATGTATTATAAATAATATATATATAATAATAATATTATATATATTTATAGTTTTTATTGTATATATATTATATAAATATAAAAAACTGAAAATTAGATGACATTTTTGTCATTTCATATACTCATTAACTAAATCATTCTGGACTAAATTGGCAGTTTTTGGAATTTCAATTACTATATTCACATATTTTGAAAATTGGGTATGAGAGTTGACTTATAATGCCAAAGATAAAGTTGACTTATAATGCCAAAAACAGTGAACAGCCAAAGGATTTTTTTTTTTTTAATTTTTTTTTTCATTATTACACCAACCAATAAACCAAATATCGCTGCAACCCTTGCCACACTAGACCACGTATCATGGGCTCGCGTCCAGAGTTCACTTCACCCAAACTCGATCTTAACCGGTCAGAACCCGGCGCCCCGTATATCAGGGAGAAAGGAACTGAAAAATCTGGGGCATGTGAGTACGGTTACATGATTACATCTGCCTTGCACTGTTCCTGAATCCTAGCTATCTGACCAATCTTGACACCTTCGAGTCGAAAACAGAACAGGGTGGGTGTCTGGTGAGTCAGTACTCAGAAAAAACAGGGAAAGCAGTGGACTTGTGTTTCTGTGTGTGCATGCTGATGCTGTGTCGAGTATATCTTATTTCACGCACTTTGCGCGGTTATTAGTGCTTTCCCTTGCTTTGCAACTTACAAAATTAACTTCAGCCCTCACTCAGGGTGTTTGGCCTTTGGGTTTGTTTTGTGTGGATGCTTTTCAAGACCCAGCCGTCCCTTTCATAACTCTCTCAGTTTTCCAACTATGTCGAATATAATAGTTTACACGCATCGAGATAACCCAGAAGGAAGAAAGAGAAGAATCTGTCTTGTTCTCTCCTCCGCCCAAAGGGGGGATATATACAAATACAATAAATAATACAAATGCAGAGAGAGTTGGGAAGAAAGGCAAGATTAGAAGATCAGTGAATTTGAGAAGAAAAAATATGGTGGGTATCTTTTCACGATTCTCTGGAAGCAGAAACAGCCATCGACGGACTCAAAGCGCAGTCGTAAGCATCCCACCTCTTAATTGTATTTGGTAGGAAGTTTTTCTTGTTCTTTAGCCTTAGTAGATTTGGCTTGTTTAATACTCGCTGGTTTCTGGGCATTGGCTGTTTTTGACTCTTTTTTTGACGTCTTTCTGTTACTCCAAAGTTTAAACTATATGTTTGTTTGAAATGATTATTTTGTTCATTTTGCTTGTACCCATTTCATTCGTTCGTCTGGATTTGTCTCTCTTTTTTCTTTTTCTTTTTTATTTTTATATTAGGTTGTTTGAGATGATTATCTGATTCATTCTCATATCTTGCGTGTTTCTTCTTGATTTTTGAATCTCCATTTGGTCCTAGATTTTAAAAATTGGATTTGATGCTTACTGTATTATGGGGTTTCTAACTAGCGGATTTGGCCTTGATTTTGGTCCGAGATTATTGTGTCTTTGTTTCTCTTGAATATGATCCGATCTTTTCATTCATTCTTTTCATCTCAATTTTCTGAATATGTTTTCTTTTTTCTGCTTAAATTTCTATAGTTCCCAAATAAGATTGAATTCCATAGTTTTAAAATGGACTGCTATGAATCTCACCTCTTCTTTTCCGGGCCGTTTTCCCATTATTCTTAAATTCTGTAGTTTTTACTTGACTTCGTTTGGCTACATTCAATCGTTCCTGAATTTCCAGATACATCATATATTTGGGGCTGTTATATATTTCGTTATGCTTCTGTATGTGCTGCTCTTTTCTGTTATCTATTTTTTTTTTCAATGGTTTATACTTAATTGAGTGTATTTTATGCTGCGCCAGAAATTTTTAGTCCCTTCACACAAAGGAAACGTTGTACTTGTGTCAAATTCAAATTTGTCTTTCTTGATATTTTGGCCCTTGACCATCTGAATCATTGGCTACAATAAGTGTTGCACGTCTTGTATTCTCCATTTAACGATTCTCTTATGAATTTCCATTCGCTGTTTTGAAGAACTCATATTTTTTTTTTATCCATATCCACCTCTAATTGATTAAATGATTTTCATTTATTGATAAATGAGGTTCAGTTGTATAAAAGTGGTTGGGCTAATGGTGCAGGATGAGAGAGAAGTACCACCCAATGCTGACACCACAGGTGTTACTACCGCTGCAGCAGTTGCTGCTCATGGGATTGAAGTAGCAGTAGAGTTTAAGCCAGTTGAACACCCAGTTGAGCCTCTTGACAATGATCGACCAGTAAAATGCCCACTACCAGAGCCTTCAATTCTCAATGTAAGCCAAAACTAATTTATCAATAGTACATGCCTACATATATACATGAATTCTGTTCTGCCATTTTGTTTTGTTCGGTGCCATTTCAATTGTTAAATTATGGGTCTTAAATCATTTTTCACTACTTCAACCGGTGTTCTTTATGGTCTGTCCCTAGCTCTTCTAGCCCTTCAACTTGTAACAGATCACTTCTTATTACTGGTGCTGTAGATGGTCTTCTTCACACATGCTTAAACATCCCCTTTCACAGAATCTCAGTTAAAACACAAGCAAAAATGTTTAATAACAAGAGAATCTTCCTCATTAAATGATAGGAACCAAAACGATTTTCTGTTCACCCAATTCTTTGAAATGTTGACTTATCAAGCTTACCTCATTTAAAAACATTTATTAATATGTCTTATACCCTGTGATATTTATTTTTGTGATCTTATTTTGATGTAAAATAGTGTAGAACCGTTTTGATTTTTAAATTTTCAATTTCCACTTTTTAAAATTTTGTTGAAGATTAATTAGTTTTATGATGTTTTTTTGAGTAGATGTTTTATGTTAGCTGTTAGATAGGAGGTGGGGACCACAGTAGTTATGTGAGTCCAACTTTTATTATGTTTTTTGAGTGTTATATATGCTGTTTTATGTTTTGCCACCCTATAAGGGCATAGTTGTCTTTGTACTATTCTATAATTTTAGTATAAATAATAAGTGAAGGGGGCAACCAGATTATTGCTCTTTTTTCTTTCAACTTCTCTTCTTCTCCTTCTCTCTTCCTTCTCTCTTCAAGAAACTACTTTCTTTCATATTTTTTAATTCAGCAGATTTCTACTTGGTATCAAAGCATCCGTTAGGGTTTTTTGAAGCATTCTTATGCAGCCCTAAATCAGCTGATTGCATGAAGTAGTAAAGGGCTGATTGATCTGCTATAGATTGCTCAGTTCTTGGTGGGATCTAGACATCAGGAAGGTGATCTACTGTTCAACATCAAAATCAGGAAGAACTGGAGTACGAGGAAGAGTCCCAGAAAAGTTGGATTCTTTGTTTTTGATTTGATCTTGGGTGCCCAGGTATTGTTAGTTTTCTTTTGATTTTCTGAAGAGGGCGAGTTTGGTTTCTGAAATTTTCTAGGCCTCTCGGAGTGATCAATTCACTTTTCTCTCTATTGGGAGGCGTGGGGAGGAGAGAAATTTCCCTCCAGCTAGGGCTTTCTTCTTTCGGAAGGGTTGGTTTTTGTGTGTGTGGTATTAAATTATTTTTTGAAGGTCTCCAATATATTTTTTCTTACTGTTGAACTGTTTGAAGTAAAATGGAGAGTTGGAATACCGAGATRAAATCTAYCGGTATTGTGGGACTGGGTGTTGGAGGTAGTAGTGATATTTTTGGGTCTGGGATCATTACTACAGTAAAACTTGATGGTACAAATTATTTGGAGTGGGCACAATCAGCTAAGATGGTTATTGGTGCCCGTGGAAAATTAGGGTATCTCACTGGGGAGGAGAAGAAACCTGATACAGAGTCTTCTCGATGGGTGCAAGAGAATTACATGGTAATGTCTTGGCTGTGTAATTCTATGTTATCTCATATTGCAAAAAATTTCCTATGAGCTAATACTGTTAAGGAGATTTGGGATGGAGTGACTGAAACCTACTCTCAGAAGCAAAATGAAGCCAGAGCCTACCAGTTAAGAAATCAAGTGATAAGTATGAAACAAGGAGAAAAACCTCTTGCTGTGTATTTATCCATGTTGAAAACCCAATGTCTGGAAATAGATCACTTAGAAACTGTGGTATGGGAAAGTGTAAATGATGCAACAACTTATCACAAACTGGTAGAGAGGAATAGGGTTTTTGAGTTCTTGGCAGGGCTAAACCCTGAATTTGGCATTGCTAGGCAGCATATTCTTTCTAGGGAGGGTGTGACATTCTCTCAGGCCTATGCTTTTGTCTCTAGAGGGAGAGTAGGAGGAATGTAAT
>NW_010729183.1:632967-701941 GCF_000365185.1 Nelumbo nucifera
GAATGGAGACAGGGGGAGTAGTGAGACTAGAAGGGAAGATAAGAAGGACTTGGTGTGTGATTATTGCAAGAAGCCTAAGCATACCATGGACACTTATTGGAAGTTTCATCCAAATCTTATGCCCGCTTGGATAAGAAACAAGAAGGGAAATGCAAATGTAGCCACTACAGGAGACAACTACACCACTTCCTTTGCACATACAAGTAGTTTATATGCAACTACGAATCTTGCATCCACTTCAGGTAAGGAGGGACTTCCCTGGATTATTTCAACTTCTCTTCTTCTCCTTCTCTCTTCCTTCTCTCTTCAAGAAACTACTTTCTTTCATATTTTTTAATTCAGTAGATTTCTACTAATTTTAATGAATTAAACAGTTGAACCAAATGATCAAACTGTTCACTTGTGAGCCAATCACCAAAATGGTTCTATCTCTGGTCATATTGTATTTTACCAATGTGATCAAAAGGGAACCTTTAACCAAAAGAGGAGAGGATAGATGACATATACTATAAATTCTTCCAGGTAAGACAAGGAAAAACATGCTCATGTTTGTCAGACTCTTGCATCTTTCTAGATATGCAAATATGTCTAGTGAAAAAGTTATCGCTCCTTCAATGAAGTACATGAGCATCCTTGCAAGTACCCTACTGATAGACACATACCAAGCGTTATATTAAAGATGGATTTTTTATTCCTCTTCTTTTTTCAGGCTGCCATGAGAGTGCCTTGTGTGTCCACAAGTGAACTGCTATGAGCAAAGATAACTGTCCATCCCTCCGGATTTATCACCCCCTCCAATCATTTGTAGTAAACGTCCAATTTCTTCCACATTCTATTGCTTTCATTAACTAATTTGTAGGGGTGAGCGTTATTTGGTTGAAAGTGAAAAACCAAACTGAAAATTTTGTTTTTTTTTCCCTTTCAGCTTGGCTATTCTGGTTTTCAGTTAATTCAGTTGTTGGGAATTTCAGTTTCAGTTTCGGTTTTCAGAATTGAAAATTCAGTTAACCAAAAAAAAAACAAGTTATCCAAATTTCATTATATATGTGATTTATTAATATATAATGTTATTTTATATTTATAATATTAATGAAATTCATTTTTGAACCGAAAACTGAAGGGAAAAATTTCCCTTTGATTTTGGTTTGGTTTTCCTCTTTTACAATTTCAGTTTATTCGGTTCAGTTTTTAATTGGATAAACAAAATGCTCACCCCTACTAATTTGTACTTTCTGTGTATCATGTTCAATGACTAAATATCATCCAAGAAAACCCTTAACATTGGTTTATGTTGTTTCTTGGCATGCACGAGAGTTGTACAAGAGTTGGAAAAGAATGTTATCCACATCTTTTCTGGTACAAGCATGTTTGAGAAGTTGGTTACTTGGTTTTTTTATATTTTTTTATTATTTTGTTGTTTATTTAGTTTGAAGTCAGTTTATTTTGGGAATTGTCTCTTTTTTTTTTTGAGGTTTTGGAGGAAGGACACTAAAAGAATGTTTTCTAGGAGAATATGAGAAAGGAATTGCAGCATTCTGATTCTGAAAATTTAGGGAAAATAAGTTGTTGAGATCCCTTTCTTCTATTAAGTTAGAACTGCAAGCATTGAGAATTAAATCATTCACAAGGGATTCAAAGGTGATTGTCAATAGTGGGAGGATGGATATTAACAGTTTTGGAACAATAGAAAGAATCTTCGAATGGAGCTAACTAGTTTAGCTATTATCCGTCAACTTCACAGTTATGAAGTGTAACTCTGCTATTTACTTTTCATGGACTCCAGTCCTTGTTAGAGGGGTGGAATTTTCAATGGTGAGGAAGTAATTTTAAGCTAGCCTATTCAGATCCTGTCGTTCTAAGAATCCGAGTGACATGAAATAATAGTTATGGTGGATAATAATTTTATTTTCTGATGTCACTGGTAAACCTTTTATCACTGACTGGGGTTCTGTCAATCTAACTAGATGTCTTCTAACAAGCTCAAATCCAGCTTCATTGACATTAGTTTGTCTCGTTGATAGAAAGAGGAGTTGGGGGTTTGGCGGACAGGCTACTCCTATTGTTAGCCCATCAAAAAGCTCATGTACTTCATTTATAAAAATTGGTTTAAAATTTTAAATATAGACATGAAGAGATAGTAGACAAAGAAGAGAGAAGGGAAAAGGATAAATGTTGCTATGGTTGTTATGTGTAAACAAGACCCTATCCTTTTAGTGAAATCATTCATTGTAACCTCCTTAAAAAGGTCAATGAGGATAAGTATATAAAACATATGAAAGAAGAATTGCATTGGGACGCTCATATTATGAACTTACAGTTCAAAGACTTAAACTTTTTGAGGATATATTGAGTTCTATTGAAGTTTGCCGTACAAGTTAGTTATACTTCTATTTCTTGTAGAATGTAGGCTTGGAGAAAACAAGAATAGCAGCTTCATTAATTGGCCAATAAACAGGAAACATGAGTCTAAAATGATCCCTAAGCCATGCTAATCCATGCATATTATGAGCAACTGCATGATGCTCTACCCCTGCATTAGATCTAAAAGCAACCGTTTTTCTTTCTCACAATTTACTAGATTACTTTCAACAAAGGTAAACAAGGGGTAGATGGCTTTCTCACCATACAAATTAATCTAACATGAAAGGGGATGTGACAAAATAGGAATAGAAGAGATGGTGTTGCAAAATGAGAAAGAACTCGAGTTTGGACCAATACAGTTCTTAGTAGCTTCTTTCTTCTTTTCTCTTTTATTTATGGAAATGCTTCTTTTTAATAAATTGAGGAATTATGATCATAAGAAGTGTTAGTTGAGGTAACCAATAGAGAGCTGTTGGATGTGGGTTTGGATCTTTCAGCTAATCTATTATTTTATCCAGTAGAGGTTTTCTGATTTATAACTAGTGTAGTGCTATCACCACAAGCCTTATACGTCTCTAATCATAAGAGGAAGACGTAGGCCTAGATTTTTTTTTTCCGCTCCAAGCCTTATTATTATTATTGAACTTTAAGGTAAAGTAATGCATTAAAATCAAAAGGTTGAAATACAATAGAACCCCTGTACAATTAGGAACTTTACAGAGGAAATACAATATGCCCAATCAGCCAAACCCCCAAAACAAATAGAAAACTATAAGCTTCTTACAGAAGGGAAATCAATATCCAAAAAAGAACATGTTATGTCTGTTTTTGAATAATGGGCTTACATATTAATACTCTTATACGCCCATGAGGGTGGGTGTGGGATCAAAAGCGATGAAAAACTTTGCTTGTATTCTTGATGCCCTGATGCTGCCTAAAATTTTCATGCCTTGATTTTCAGGATGGGAGAATATGGAAAGAGCACATATCTGCAAATGCACAGAGGATGTCAGACTTGTCTGTTATGAAGGAAGAATCGCATCTTGAACCTGAAGTAGCTGGGATAAAGCAGCAGAGATCTCAATCTAATCGCCTGATTCTTCCATCCCTTAGCGCCCCAGAGCACAATCTTGTCCATCTACTGGAAGAATGTAATGCATCTGGAAACTGAAATTACTGGGTATCAATGTTTAAATGGGGTGGTCATGGTTGTGATTGTTTTTGGAATCTTTGCTTCATAATGTTTTTCATGGCTTCCTTGTGACTAATTTTCCTTGTAAATTTTATTAAAACAGGAAAAGAAAGACCTATGTGTAGTCCCAAAACATTGGGACATTGAATCTTATATTTAATATCTAAATAACTAAAGTCTCTGTATGTGAGCATGCAATTAGCTCCAGGGATGCATCTATCTATTGTTTGATTCAGGAACAGTATGCAACTGTGCTTATACTTCTTGTCAATCGATTATATTAATATTGTTGAGGAAAATTGTTATCTTTGGAATGACCCTTTTACCTTCCTTTCTTCATGGCGACCACAAGTCCACAGCCATGATTTAATTGTCTAAAACACTTTGAAATGAATAGTGCAGAGACTCAGATCTAGATAACAAATACAAGTATCTCATCGAGGTAATGTTCTAAGGTATATCAAGGAGATAAAGCCATTGTCTCTTCGGAGACATCCGATGAAAAAGGAGATTAAGCCATCACGAGTCTCTTCCAAATTATAACATGAGTATGTTGCAATCTTATTCATGATACCAGTCTAGAATTCGGTTCTCTTAGAAGGTGAGGCTTCTAAAAAAAGTTATTTGGATCATCTTTAACCTACTTTTTATTTTTTTTCAGATGCCACAAGAAGCTTCTCTTTAGATGGAATGTACTTGAGAAACTGTTTCTCCTCAAGACTCAGGGTTGGAACTGGAATTCTGGTTTGAGAGTTAGTCTAGCAATTGTTATGATTTTGCATGAATCCTTTTCCATAAGAATTTTAAGATGCTAGTTTTTACCTAGTAAGTTTCCTATGATTGCTTGCGGGAGGGTCTCAAGTCTTAACGAAACCATGTTGCAAAATTTGCCATTTCCCTTGATCTTCTAACATGAAAGCGAAAGACAATTAGCCCACTTTAAGATGTTGAACATTTAATCTCAGTGACATCAAAATTGAATCATAATATAACTTTAGAACTCCAGGATATCTGTTGCATGCTGAACAACATCTCATTTGCAGAACCTATGCAGACAATTCATGAGCTTGAAATGGATGCTGGCCTGATGGGTTTGATCAGGTGTTTCTGGGAACCACGAAAGCTTCCATGGTTGATCCATGGTTTCCACTGCCATGCTGGTTGGGATCTTCTGACTTGCCTTCCTTCAGAAGCCCGTGCTCCGACAGCTCGCTGCTGGAGGGAGACTGAAGCTAGGATTAGAAAGAAGAGAACAATGCTGGTGATCAAGGACCTTACCTGCCCCATTGTCCCCTGGAGATTCAGTTTTGCACTCCAAGGTCCTTTGGTTGTGTCTTGTGTGGGGATCTTAGGTTGGGTCTGGCTTATTTATAAAGCCAAGTAGCCAACGGCCAACTCCCAATTTCGGGCCAACAATGCTTGGACTCCAAGGAGAAATCATTTTAGCTCCCCTGTATTGATTGCTTGCTTGTGGTGGAGACGTGGAGTTGGTGAATGCCCGTGGTCGTAATGATTCAGTTAGTGGACAAATTACTGACACATCCCTGAGTTATTGTGATTTGTGCCCTGTCGGTGCCATGCTGAATAAAAAGTTGGGAAGAACTTTTAAGTGCTTGCTTTAACATTAATACATACTTAACTATACCATACCTTTATGCTTCGTTTGATTGCCATTTGCCAAGAAAGAATAGGATGAGATGGGATGGGTTGAGAAGGGATTTTTTTTCTGTCACCTGTATTTAATTGTTGAGACCAGTTAATCTCGTTAAATATGGTTGAATTCATTCCACATCATAAGACTTGTTTTGAGATGATGTGGCAATGCCGCGTGTTATGTTAACATGGCACAGTTAAAAACTCTTATATATTAAATATATAGCCTAATTGTAATAGTTAATATAGACAGTTCTCAGTTCTATGAAATACAAATGTCGTAACTGATTTTCTAGATTTGTAACAATTAAATATTTGCAACCATCATTTAAACAAGTATAAGATTAGCATAACTACGAAACTGACCACTAACACAAGAACAACTGTCGATTACGAATGAGGTTCTTTTGGAGATTTCACTTTCGCGTCAATATTCTTTACATGGATCCTAAAGATATTCCCAACTATTACTGCTGTAATTGAAATACCGCCTCTTTATAGTTGTCTTGACCTCACGTTAGACCACTATTACTTTGGTCCATTTATTTTCCTCTCCACTATATTCTCTCTTTATCTTGCCCCTACCATTCAATTAGTGTATATACATTGGAGCAAAGGCAAAGCCCTCCGACAAGAGGCCGAGAGAGCATCTCAGAAAAAGGAGACTACCTTCTCAATCTTAAAAGGATATTCAGAATGAGTGGGTCCCATGCTGCCTCTCAAGTGGGCTACTTAACGAAATAAAACCTAATTTGATGCCCTGAATCTAATAAAAGACTCAGCGGGTTTTGCCTGTACTAAGTACAGCCCTACTATTCCCGGTTCTCATCTTTACCGTGCTCCTGCTCTGTCTATGTCATTTCATCCTAAAAGAAAATTAGAGAAAAGACTAACATTAATTTTGTTTTGTCTCCATGTTTTTAGTCATGTTGCGTTACAAATTTCATTTGTATTGGCGTAAATGCATGAGTGCAAAAGGGCTGAATTGGTTTAGTTTTGCTTCAGATGGGGGGGTGGGAGGATTCTCTATACAGGAGTAAGGTAGGATGAACAAACTTTTTTGGGGTACAAGGTTTGCAGTGCCAATGAGTGTACATTTTTTATATCAGGTAAGAATGCAAATTATAATTACAAACAGATGTAAGTAAAACTGAAGCAAGTGCAAATTTTGCACCCAATTAAGATTGGCACTGCAACCAAAGGAAAATGTCCTTACCAACCCCTGATGATGCATATCTTTATGCTGAGTTTGGAAAGAGTACAAATACATGCAAAATACAAGGTTTTACATTCTGCATCAAGATTTTTAAAACCGGATCAAATAAGGAACCATTCCGGGTTCAATTCCTGAGTCAAATGGTCCAACCGCCCAATCCAAATGAACAGCCCACTCTGATAGAAAAAATAAAAAACAAAAAACAGCCAAAAATCAACAGTTCACTGACCAAATCAATAATTCTTGGCCAGAAAACAGTTTTGGGGTAAAACAGAACCAGTTTTCCGATCCAACCATCCAGTCTGGTCCGGTTTTGAAAACCATGCTCTACATATTTGTATTTGTACTCCTTCCAAACTGAACCTTAGTGCCTTAGTGGTAGATCCTACTTATTGACGTGGTAAATTCCTAATTTCCTATATCTAAACTGAATGCGTGTGATTAACATGTTCGTTATTTTACAATTGAAACTGCAGTCATGCAGTACCTTTCGAGACATGAAAACTGAGTGAAGAATACAATCTGATGCCTCTTATCATATAAATAATTAGTTACCCAAGTGCTGTAATTGAAACGACGTGATATTGATAAATATCCCAAAACTCCCCGCGATGAACAGGGAAATAATGACAACATGAACCCCCCACAAAAAACAAAAGGGGGTTTACAAAGACTCAGAGCATATCCCACATTTTATACCCAGCTACCAAACAGCTGCTCAGTAAATAAAGAAATTAAATAACTGAACGAGTAAAGTGAAAACTTAAATACTACCCCCTTCAGAAGCAGCTAGTTTCCTTCTTTGTTGATGCTCTGCAACCTTGTAGTCCACCACCTCACGAAATAGGTTTGCATCAAGTACACAGTCTTTGCTCCCATAAATTGCAGCTTGAACACTTGCCATCAGCTTTGCTATCTCCCTCCCTGAGAATCCCTCTGTCTTAGCAGCAGCTTCCTGGATGACACCATCTGACATACCCTTGATCAATATCTTCTGCTGTTGCCTCTGGAATAAAGACAGAAGCCAGTTGGACTTTCTTTGTCCAGCATGAGCTATGTACTTGTCTAAATAAAGTTTAAGAAGCTTGAAGCGTTCCTCTTCCCCAGGCAAGGGAAATTCAAGGACCTCGTCAATGCGGTCAGCAACAGCAGAATCAAGATCACCAGGGCGATTTGTGGCAAGGGCGAGGACTATGTCCTTGGACTGGTCTCCTGTGCGGAAGAGGAGGGCATTAAGAGCACTCCGCTGAGCTTCGCTCATGTAGGTCTTGTTCCGTCTGCAAATTTTGGATAGGGGTACAGATGTTCAGTCCCAATAATAAGAATTCAACAGGCAGAGACACATTTTAGATAACCAATAGGAAAACAACCATGTTATTGTGCGCACTTCTCCTCAGAAACACATGCATAAAATCCTAGTATGTTGCAAAATATTAATGGCTAGTCTAATCGAAGTAATCTGATTCGCATAGACTTTCAGAATTGCACTGCCTTGGTGAATTAAGCAAGGTATACGATCTTTGCTAGTTTCAGTGAGGTATAGAAATTTAGTAGCAAGAAAATATGAAGCCAAGCTTTTTTTGACCCTTCAGCATTTTCTTCCTCGTTACCAAGTACAATGGAATTCATCAAATGATTAGGATCATCAAAGCATTGCAAATTTTCAAGATAGAGATCCAAGTGATAGCCACTTGATTATGTGGTCCAGGTCAATGAGAATGGTGGCAGATTAAATCCCATTGTGCCAGGAAATGCTAAACTTCAAACAAGGTATCCAATCATGAAGGCATCTTTATGCAAAAACATAAAATAGCAGACATCACTTACTCGCATAAAAATGCATCTGCTTCATCAATGAAGAGCAGCAAGCCCCTCTTAGACTTCTTAGCCCAGTCAAACAACTGATGTATCTTGGTCACAGCTTGTGATCCCAGTGGTGCAACATCCCCACCAGTCATCAATGCATAATCCAATCCCTACATCATTTTGAACAAATTTAGATGAGTAACTAGATTCCTTCTTTTTTTAATTTCTACTTCCCTACTTTTGGTGATCATGTGTAGTTCATCAAAGTATCAGGGATGAACCACAAATTGGAACAAGTAGATAACTCAGAAGTCAGAATTGCTTGTGTTCACCAAAGGATGAAAGATTTTGCATGGAAAACTCAACTCAAGGCTCATGAAATACCAAATTGAAACTCTTAATAGTATATACTCATTGCTTTCAGTATGCATAAAAAAGCAGTAAAAGGACAAGGTCTCTCATACAGATTTGCGAGCAAGTTCTCTAGCAGCCATAGTCTTCCCAGTTCCAGGAGGGCCATAAAAGAGCATGTTGCGAAATGGTGCCTGATGTGATTTTGTATTTGCAGTAGCACCTGCAAGCTGTTCAATTCTTTTTTGAAGAGAAGCATTCAGAACCACATCACCAAAGCCACTTCCGTTACTGGAAGGAGATCTTTTATCAGCTTTATGCGATAGTGTGTTCATGGCACGAGATAATATGCCTGACCAAGGATACTTGCCTCTGGAGGATTCTCTGATCAAGGATGGTTGTCCTAATATTCTGTCAACATATCCCCAAACCACTCTGGCACCTTCTCTGCAATAAGCAAAACAAATATATAATTTCAAACAAGTGATTCATGAAAGAATCAGAATTCAAAGGCCTGAAGAACAAAAATAATATATTTACACTCAATGTCAATTATACCAATTGACAAGTGTTTCCCTTTAAGTCAGCCAACTGGGAAGTTCTTGGTTTTCTTCACTAGATTGTCATGTAAAACTTGAGTCACCAAGGTACATTTGAAGAGTTGACACTACTTTGGATAACAACTCAACCTATCAACTGAGATTATAATGTGGTGTCTTGTTTGGTGAAAAATCCATAGGTTCAAATTGGCTATCAGTTAGTCATTTGAAGGGTTGTCTGCTTCAGCCTCTTTGAATGGTTTATCTGGAGCTTTTCAAAGCAGCTGAATCTCAGCTCAGCCATCCCAAACAGGCCCATAAGTTAATGCCTGGGTGTAAACCCCACTTTTCTTCTTCTTGTTCTTCCTCTTCCTTTCTTCATTTCTCCTTGATCTCTTCTCATTGATATATCAAGTTATCAGCTAGGTGTGTCCACAGTCTATGCCCTTATAAATTGCAACCTTGGATGGTCAAGGGGCTGAGTAGAAGAGGAAACATGGTCTACTAAATTATACCAGTGGCTATATGTTGAAGGCTGGAGGGTTTGGCAGGAAAGAAATAGTAGAATTTTTTATGGTAAAATGGCTCAAGAAGATAAATTATTACTGAACATCACTGCTACTGCCTTTTGCTGGATGAGTGCCCTTACCAAACAGCAGAGGCTTTTCTTTTGAGGTCATATTTTCTGCTGATTTCCTTTGTAATTAGCTGTCAAATTGTTCATTTTTTTTGGTTTGTTGCTTGCTACCCTGTCATATAGGAGCTTTATTCCTGTACAGGTTATTATGAGTTTATCTTTATAAACTCAGTCTCAGATGACTTTTTGCAATACAAAATATACTTTTCCTTGGTAATTATCAAAAAAAAAAAATTCCTTGGTTCAAAAATTGCCAAAATCATGAGGAGCAATGGAGCTCATTTCATTAGCTTCCAAAAAAGTGACCCTAAGAATCAAGAATCAATATTTAGATTGCAGATATTCCAAAACATCTTATACCTTGTTGTATAAATTCCTGCTGCAAGTGCTGTCACTCCCCCAACAGCTACAACCAATTTATTTTGGTCTGTTAATATAGCCCGCAAGCCACCTACAAGAGAGAGAGAGAGAGAGACCCGTTCAACCAATCTATTTGCATAATCATATGCATTTCAATATAACATCACCATGCAATAAGCATCAATTAGCACTCAAGTCTCAGGAACCTAAGTCTATAAGGTGTGTGCACCCTCAGGCCTAGTGAGTCTGAAATGTATTCCTCACAAGCAGCAAAACAAAGTAATGTAAAATTCTCCAGTTACACATTACACAACTTCTGAGTACCCCAAACAAGTAGCTACATAGATGGCGACAAAAGATCCTTCCAACCAAGATGCAAAAGCCACCCCAACGGTTGGATGGAAACATGACATGGCAAAATGAGAGCTAAAAGCTCTATATATAGCTAGCAGTATGCAATAAATAAACAAATGACAGAAACTCCTTCAATCTGTTTAGACATGATGCATCCATCAATTAAGGAACTCCAAATTTTCTTTTGCTGAGATTATCAAATGGTATACAGAAGCCCCAAAACAGAAATACATACATACGTCATTATAAGTTTCTTGTACAGTTATGAAAAAAAGCCATATCCTAGAAAATCCAAGTATTACTGGGTTATACAAGTAGAAATATAGGTATGCCAAGATATCTCCAAATATCCAGGTATCGTAAATGGTGAGGATTCAGCAAAGCAAACAAGGTTCTAGTCTCTACTCTATGAGGTATTAGACTTAACCCAGGAAAAAAGGATCTCTCTCCCCTTCCACCCCCTCCTCCTTGTGTGTATTTTTCTTTTATTCCATCTTTGTTGTTTATAAAATTTTAAATTAAATAATATATAATACATGAATATTGCACAAGCCCAAGCTAAGTTGGACACAGAAAATAAGGAATATGCCTCATTTAATTTCTAGAGTTGGTTTGGCTTGGCTTTCTATCCTTTTATAGATAAAGGCAATGCCTTCATTCCCATTCTTGAGCAATGTGAGACTTGGAACAACACTAGTGAGTGTTACCACTGAGTGTTTTCCCAGGTTCCACATTGCTTAGGAATGAGAATGAAGACCTTGCCTAGGAGGATAACTCTCATACTTGAGTTGACTCATGTGTTGTCACATATTAACTCATAAATATTTCTTTATATGTTAAAAGTTTTATATTTTATAAAAAATAATAAACATTTGGTAATAAGATAAAATATATTTACATATAATATATAAAATATTAAGTATATAATTTATTAAATATGTTATATTGTATTTCATATATTATATGTTTAGAAATATATATTATATTATATTGTGGGCCAGGCCTCAAGTGTTAGGCCCAAGCCCATTTGGTCCTAATGCCTTTCCCTTCTTTATCTTGTTTAGTGCCTTACTTCAATAATCCTAATTTTACAAAGGTATATGTTTGTTTTCAATACTATTAGAGTTACTAATCCCTCCTTCATTCACAACCTCTGCATGTTCTTCATTTAATAACTTCCCAAAATAATTTTTCCATGTTTCCTTAATTTCCTAGTCTTTCATTAAGACTCTTTGATCTTCCTTTTTAACATGATTTAAATCTCTGCCTTTTCTTTCTTACATTTTGGCCAATTTATAAATTCCATTCTTTCCCAGTTTATGTCCCATTTACGATATAGTTTATCATATGCCTTAAATTTAACTTCACTCACTTGCTTTTTAACTTCCTTTTTTATGGTTTTATATTTTCCAAGCTTTCTACATTTTTAGTGTTTTTGCCAATCTTTATATCACACTCATTTTACTTTGGTTATATTTTGAATGTCTTTATTCCACCACTAAGTTTCTTTTTTTTTTCCAATCAGTAATTACCACTAAGTTTCTTTACCACTTTGTCATTTCCCTTTAGATTCTCCTAAAATGCCTTTTGCTACTTTTTTACTATTAGCCATTTCAAGCCATATATCATTAGTCTTTCCATCTAAATTCCATTTTTCTTCTGTTATTAGTCTCTAAATTGAACAAATTCTTCCCTTATTCGATTTGTCCACCTAATTCTTGGGCACCTATTTTTTTCTTTATTTGTCTTCCATTTTTTGATATACACTTCTACCACCATCTATCTATGTTGTGTTGTTAAGCTTTCCCTGGAATAACTTTAGTCTTTGCACATCATTCTTCTTCTAATAAGAAAAAAATACTTCACCTAAGTCTGATCCACTTTTAAAAGTTATTAAATGTTTATCCTTCGTTTTTAAAATCTGTGTTTACTATTGCCAAATCATAAGCTATTGCAAATTCTAAGATTGTATCTTTTATTTCATTCATCTCCCCATACTCAAATCCTCCATGCACCATATTATAAGTCTTTCTAAGTTTTCCCAGAATCACCTTTTAATGTTTTCTTCTAAACTCTCCTGCAGCGCATAAGCACTAATTATGTTAATTATTTCCTTCCCTAAAATAAGTTTAATTTCTATCCCCAACTCTTAACATTTACAATTTCATGTTTTAGATTCTTATCTACTATAGTTGCTACTCCATAATGAGATCATCTTACCAAACTAAATTTGATCTAACTTGTTGACCTGGAATATGCTTCAAGACAACAGCTTAAACTTAGGGCATATATGCACGTATCATGGAATTGAGTTTGCACCTCCTATATGCTCAAAAGTTGTGTTTATGGCAGCAACCCATTTCTCTCTCTCAGCATTTGCACGTTCTACTAGCATCCGTTTATTTACCTCTTCTGCTAACTTTGCTTCATGGGCCCTCCCCTCTGCTTCTGCCATAGCCTTTACTCTAATTGTTTCACGCTCTATCTCAGCCTTTTCCCTCTCTGTTTGCCGACGCTGTGCTTGAATCTGCTCTTCTGTTGCTCTTCGGGCCTGCTCCTGCCTGATGGATGACTCTTCTTGCATTTTTACAAGCTCTTGATTCCTTGCTCTTTGAGATTCATTCTCTGCCTGTAAAAACACAAGGCATTTAAAACATACTCCATTAACCAACTTCAGAATGGACCTAACGCTTAATACATACCTGCATTCTTTTCCTTGCCAATTCATCCTCATAGCGAGCCATTTCAGCTTTTGTTTGTGCCTTCTGTTGGGCAAGTTTCTTATGTTCTTCATATATTACTTGTTGTCTCTCCTGCAAGAAAGAGAGATGATAACAAGAAGTTAAAATCTGAACAAAGGTTTAATGCTTAATGGCCCATCACTTCATAATTATATAAGTAACTTGTAGGATTTGTAATAAACTAATAATTGCCCATATAACCAGAACCCCTTGTGCAGGACTTGAAATATTGCAATTTGCAAGCAATGCCTTGTCAAGTCTACTGATATAGTGAGATTACAAATTAGAGCATGAGCTTTCCTCTTAAGAACAATGGATGTAGATCACTAGATCAATTATAAAACTTATTTCAAAAGCTGCCTTCTCAACTCTAGAAAATGAATGGCAGGAGAAAGTGTCTATAAAAATCAAATAATCAATAAAATTAAACACAGCTGTATTTCACAAGAAAATTACAAGCCACATAAAGCTAAATAATTGCAGCAATTAAAGATGTTAGCAAACTAAAGGCATATTGATTAAAAAGAAAATCGAATAAATAGATAAATAAAGACCTTTAAGACCGATTATAGACTTAATTTCAACCGCTGCCTTCTCAATATAGAAAATTAAATGCAGGTGAAGGTGTCTAGTCTAATAAGAATCAACAAAATCAAAATATTGACTGCATTGCATAAGACAGTAACAGGCCATGCATTGGCTAAAGAATCAATAATCCATTGAAGCTGCCAGAAAACTAAAGGTACATCAGTAAAAAAAAAAAAAAGAAAAATAAATAAATAAAGCCCTTTCAGATCAATTATAGACTTAATTTCAAGAGCTGCCTTCTCAATTATAGGAAATAAAAGGCAGGTGAAGGTGTGTACAACTACAATAATCAACAAAACCAAAAAAAAGGCCACATTGCATAAGAAAACCACAAGCTACAAATTGTCTAAATACTCAAAATCCTTTTTTTTTTGGGTAAAGAATAATCAACACCAATTGAAGCTGTCAGCAAAATAAAGGCGTATGAGTTTAAAAGAAAATTACATAAATAAATAATGACCTTTCATAACCAATAAAAAAATCCATAATTGATTTCAACAGCTACCTTCTCAATTGTAAGAAATTAAAGGCAGGTGAAGGTGTCTATAAGATTGTATAAAACCAAAATACAGGCTACATTGCACACACACACACACACAAAAAAAAAAAAGACGCATTGGCTAAAAAATCCACATCAATTGAAGCTGTCAGCAAAAACTGAAGGCATATCAGTTAAAAAGAATAAAGTAATTAAATATATAAAGACGTTTAAATCAGATTTACTTATCAGGACATAGCAGTTAAAAGAAAAACATAACCTTTTTCTAGTTTGAGGACATCAATATCTAAAAAGGCACCAAAGACAACTGAAAATACAATAGACCAAGACGAGAATGAGCAAAAATGGCCTGCTAAGAGCTGTTAGTCTTACAGTCTCATGTTGAGATTGCAATGCCTGAAACTGGGCTTTCTTTGCAGCTAAATCCGTCTGCCTCGTCTCTTCTTGTTTCTTCATCAGCTCAAACACCTATACAAAACCAAAATGCCCTTCAATCCCTCCCTAAGCAAAAAAACCAAAAGAATCAAACCTTTGAACCAAACAAATCCACAGTTTGAACCTTTTTGCCCTGCGAAGAGCTGTTAACCTCTCGCACCGCCTTCACTCCTCGCTCAAGCGCTTCTGGGTCGAAACCAGACGCCGTTGTCCGCGGATAATCATTCCGAACCCGCTGAGGTTCCTCTTTTGCAGCTGATTCGGGTGGAGGAACTTCGTGAGAAGCTTGATGAGTCGAAGCTGACGAAGGATAAGAAAATGGGGAGTAGCTGAATGGACCATCGGCATAAGAATGCTCTACTGCTAAGGAGGCCGACGCTAGAGCAGAAAGAAGACCTGCAGCATAGGCTCTTGCCATTGTTTGTTTAGACCTTAGATTGAGATATCCAGCTTAAAATTAATCTTAAAAATGGTTCGAGAGCTTGAGATTGGGGAGCAAGAAAGGGAAGAGACATGAACCCGTCCAAAGTGGCCTACACAGGCATCAGAGAGACGATGAAGAATCAAGGTTTTGGTAGGGTTTCTAGTTTTGCATGAACACGCGTACGAGAGTCAGAATCCGACGCGTGCCCAAAAGTCTGATTTGGCAACGGTAAATATACTTTAGCCGTATACGTGTCCCGGAGTCCATGTCTTTTACATTTTGCCAAAGGGATTAATAATCTTTAAGGTAAATTACAAAAGACCTCCCTATAGTATGGGGTCAGTGACAAAGGCCCTCCTATATATATTTTAATACAAATGCCCCCTGAACTTTATCCATTAGACAAATACCTCCCTCCCTTGGCATTCCGACAATTATCTTCGAAAAAAAATTCTTATTCAGTTATTTTAATTTTTTAAATCCCTAAATTACCTTTTTTTTTTTATTATTTATTTGAACGTTAAGAAAGACATCTCCGACCAAATCACAATGGATACCGGTGACAGAGGGAGTAGGGGATGTGGCCGCCACATCTCCAGAAGTGGCGGTGGCGCAGGATCACGGCAACAAAGGACGTTGAGGGAGGGAGAGGAAATGAGAGGGGTGGCCATGAAACACTCACTCCCGTGTCGGTTTGTCACTCGGTAACCTTGTTGTTGCATTCCCGTTCCAAATTAAAAAAAAAAAAAAAAAAATGAATGTCATCAGTCACTCCCGGTCCCCCACTAATCATCCATTCATCCCACTATATCCATGAAACAAATTTCTCAAGCAATAAATGTAAATGTAAATCTAAATCAGCGAGAAATAGAATATCTAGGTTTGAATCATATCGTCAGAACGTCACCCAGCTTAATCTTATCTTCATCCCACACGGTCTGTTCATTCATACTCGCTGCAAATTAGGTTGTTGCAGAATACCTCTTGGTGTGGTAATGTTCCGTCCCGATGCTCTGCCCTCGGCTACTTGAATGGCAGCTCCATCGCTCTGATAAACTGGCTTCGTTGCTCTTCCATAGTCACACTCTGTTTACCGGTGATGTCTATGGCATCGTCTTTACTAACCAGAACAACTCTCTTGTTCTGGGTCGCTGCCGACTGCATCATAGCATTCGGGCCGCCTTTTTGGGTCTGTCCAAGCACCAGTATGATTGGTGAGAAAGTCATACCGGTTCGCCGGAGAAGAGATAATTGTGAGAGTTGCAGAAAATTCAAGTAGCTTGAATCCATTTCTCTTCATTTTTTCTTCATCGCAATCCTCCGTGTTCTTAATTGATGAAGGCACATAGAATGATGGCTTAGTGCGACGAATTAGAGTTCTATTTCTTAAAGGAAGAAGAGGTGAAAAACTCAAAGAACCAACGGTAGAGTAGCACTCCATCGAATACAAAATTTCAACAAAATGGATAGATCACTTGCAATTTTGACATCAGCAGTCGGGTTACTGAATCTACTCGTAATAAGGGGACACGTGGACGTGACTCGATATGGGTGACAACTTGGCATAGCCAGCTCGTTAGAAAGTAATACTCCAATACCATGAGTTAGGGATCCTTTGAGCTGAAATCATCCCGAGCTAAGAGCACCTCGGTACTCATCCCGAGCTAAGAGCACCTCGGTACTCATCCCGAGCTGAGGGCACCTCGGTACCAAGTCGTGGCATCAATTCATAATTCAGTTCGGGGTGTACGACCCTTAGCTCGAGAACATCAGTTCGAGGTAGAAACCAGCTCGGGTATACCGATCTACCCTCAACATAATCCCGATAATTACTCTAACGGTTCCTGAATTCCACGGGATCACGTCTCGCAACAACTAAGCATTATCTCCCCGTCCGATTCGGGCAGAAGTGATTAGCCTTATCAACTGATAACGTTATCTCCAGATAACACGGAAACAGACTCTATCATGGCAAAGATCATGGAACTACTCCGTAAAGCCCGCGGGGACTCCATTATATAAAGGCCTCCCTCCCAGGGCCCAAGGTACGCGCATTTTTACTGCTCACTAGCTCTTTTGTTCTCTAATTACTCTCAACTCGCATATACTGACTTAAACATCGGAGCGACCTTGTCGGGTAAGCACCCCCGGGTTTTCTGATTCTCTGTACAGATTCTCCACGTTCATCGTCCACTGGAAGCTAAGTCACCGCCAGCTAGGAGCATCCAGATTGCGCAACATCAGGTTGAAACTAAGGACCGAAGATTTTGCTTCTCTTTCCTATTCGAGGAGATGAAAAAATGGAACGGACGGAGCTTACTTTGGAGGGGTAGTGCTCGCGCGTCACGCCTCGCTTGTGACGTATGGGCAGAGTGAACTCATACTGAGAGGATGGTCACCAATGAAATTGTCGGAGTTTGTTGTTTTCCTGAAGACGATGATTGGTAGAAAGTTAGATTACTCAATGTCGGAGATTTCTCACCAAAGAAAATCATATATTTTCTTTTTCCAGCGACCATCAAGATGTGTTTACATCAGTTATGTTTTAAGAGAAAACTAGCGGAGAGGTCGTGCTTTGCAGGGGCTGGAATGTAACCGTCGAATCGGTACCTGACCAAAAATAGTTGAATCCGTCAACGATTCTGGATTCGAGTGATTGAAACATCGACTCATTGGCCCATAAAATGGTTTTTGATCGTTTTTTTTTATTTTTTAATTGGGAACCATCTAGGCAATCGGTTCCGTTTTATCCTAATCTTGGACCCTGGCAAAAAATTGTTAAATTGGTCAATTACCCATTAATCTGGGCAATCAAACTATTGACCCATTCAATGGTTTTTGGCCTTTTTTTATTTTTATTTTTTAAATTTTTGTTGTTAGAACGGCCATCCGTTCGAACCAAACAGCCAAACCGTTGACCCGAAAACCGATGGCCAGAACGATTCCGTTTTCAGGTCATATGAGTCACACGCTCGAATGACATAACACATATGGTACTGCTTAATGGACCTCATACACTCAATTTTTTGCCGATAATTTTTGTTGTCAGAACGAGTCATCCGTTTTTATTTTTTATTTTTTTAATTGGGAACTGTCCAGACAACCAATTCCGTTTTACCCCAATCTCGGTCCCTGGCAAAAAACTGTTGAATTGGTCAGCGACCTATTGACCCGTTCAATGGTTTTTGGCCATTTTTTTTATTTTTGTTGTCAAATGAGTCGTTTGTTCGAACTGGAGGGTCGAACCGTCGACCCGAAAATCAGTGGCCAAAACGGTTCCATTTTCGAGTCATATGAGTCACACGCTCGAATGACATAACATCATGATTTTTAAAACCGACCTGGAGATCGAACCGATCAGGGGTCCGGTTACCGGGTCGAATAGTCCGACTGTTCAAACCGAACGATCGACCCATTTTTAAAAAATAAAAAAAATATAAAAAACAATCAAAACCATTCGAACAGTTCGATATCTAGTTATTAACAATATTTATAATAACTATTATATATTTATATAATTAAATAATTATATATATCTAATTATCTAACAATTTATATAATTAATTGGAAATGGGTAGTTATTAACAATATTTATAATAACTATTATATATTTATATAATTAGATAATTATATATCTAATTATCTAACAATTTATATAATTAATAGGAAATGGGTTGCTCTCACGTGGGAATCTACTCGCACAAGTAGATGACAAGAAAAAGAAAACAGAGAAAGTTCAGTTGGATGTTTTGGTAATTTAATGCTCGGTTGCCAACTTGCATGGGGACCTTGAAAGGCTCAACCCGCAATGGCGACCGCAAAGTCCATTGGTTGTCGATTCCTGCAGGAGTCGCGAAGGGCTCAACCTATAGAGGCGACCTTGCGAACAGAGCTGACGAGGCTCATCCGAGCTAATTACCATTGAGTGCGAATTTAAAATGAGTTGAGAACTTGGCTTTTAAGTGCAAATTTAAAAATGATTTGAGGTTGGCAAGGTGGCTCCATAGTCTGTTGGCTAATCATGGAGGGCTCGGCCAGTGGGGGCAGCTCCACAGTCTGTTGGCCGTCAACTCCCACGAGAACCATATAGGGCTCGACCTGCAAGGGTGGCCTCACAGTCTGTTGGTCGTCAACTCTTGCGGGAACCATGGAGGGGCTCGACCTGTAGGGGCAGCCTCACAGTCAGGGCTGGGAGATTCTGTTCGGGTGAGACTGTTGGAACTTTTTTGGGCTGATCATTTTGATTCTACCTCCCTATGGGGGTTCCTTTGATCTAGGGGTTGCTGTTATTGCTTGAGAATGCCATTACTTGAGGCATAGAACACGAGTGAGAACTTAGCTTTTGTATAGTGTTTCCCACAGACAACACCAATTGATGATGTGCGATCTAGTAGCTCCCTGCTGAAGGACAGCTCAGACGCCGAGCTGGCGAGTTCCCTGCTGGAAGGTGGCTCAGATGCCGAGTTGGCTAGCTCATCAGGTCGACTTGCAAAGAGACAGTGTCAGAGTGCCCGAGTTGCTTTACCTGGGGTGGGCACTCCAATGCTTAAGTTAGCGGTGTGGAGATTTTAGAGAGAGCTAGAGAGCTAAGTTGTGCATACCTTCTGTTGTTGGAAATGAGACCTTTGTATAGGCGTTGTTTGGCGTGGGCTTCAAGCACCGGGTTTGAGATCTTTAGGAAGACGTGGTTGGCCGGTCTGAAGTCCTCGAAGGTAGTGGCGTACTAGGCTTTGTGCCTTATTCGGTTTCCTCCAAAACATTCAGTGTGGGAGCTGATTTCTGGAAAACCCAAGAGTGACAGGATGCACACACGGAGGAGGTTGGTGTGCATGTCTCGTGGGTTGCCACTTGGACCTCAGTCGAGTTGACAAGTCCTCAAGGGAGGTATCTCCTTGCATCGAGGTCCCTTGGACCGGTAATGATGAGGCACCACAGATCTGCCCTAGACAAGGTGCTCGAGTTGTGTATGAGGTCGCTAGCTGGGACTCCATCAGATTGGTAGAGATAGGTTGCCAGATGGGTCTCTAGTAGGTCAATAGTTGGGTTTTCATCATTTTTCTAAGGCAAGTCATCATCCTCGTGGTGTTGGGGTGTCATCCAACTATTTTGAGATGCCACATGTCATGATGTCAGTGGAGGGCCAAATATGCCCTCATCATGTCCAAACATCTAAATACAATATTTTTGTAACTATTCCATAAGCACCAACAAAGAAAACCCCGAAAAGGCATGTCTTTGTCCTTGTAGACTCCAATCACTTATCTCTCATTCTCTCAAGACTACATCCCAAGATGAAATTGATTAGTAGTAACTAGTGGAGGGACCCTACTTCGTAGGGGCTAGAATGGAACCGTCAACCCATTGACCTGGTTTCTGGCAAAAAATCGTTGAATTGGTCAACGACCCATTGACTCGAGTGGTTGAACCATCGACCTGTTGAATGGTTTTGGGCCATTTTTTTTTAATTGGGAACCATCCAAGCAACCGGTTCCATTTTATCCTAATCTCGATCGACGATCCCTAGCAAAAAATCGTTGAATCAGTCAACGACCCATTGACCTAGGCGATCGAACCATTGACCCGTTCAATGGTTTTTGGTTGTTTTTTTTTTTAATTTTTGTTGTCAGAATGGGCCATCCGTTCGAACCGGACAGTCGAACCATCGACCCAAAAACCGGTGGCCAAAACGGTTCTGTCTTTAGGTCGTATGAGTCACATGCTCGAATGACGTAACACGTATTGGTACTGTTTAATGGACCTCAAACACTCAATTTTTTGCCTGTAATTTCTTTTTGTCAGAACGGGTCGTCCATTTTTTTTTTAATTAGGTACCGTCCATGTAACCATTTCCGTTTTACCCCAATCTCGGTCCCTAGCCAAAAACCGTTTAATCGGTCAATGACTCGTTGACCCGAGTGGTCGAACCGTTAACCCGTTGACCCATTCAATGGTTTTTGGCCATTTTTTTTTATTTTTTTTATTTTTGTTGTTAGAATGGGCTGTTTGTTCGAACTGGATAGTTGAACCATCAAACCGAAAACTAGTGGCTAGAACGGTTCCATTTTCGGGTCGTATGAGTCACACGCTCAAATGACATAACACGTATGATACTACTTAATCGAGCTCACACACTCAATTTTTTGCATGTAATTTTTGTTGGCAGAATGGGTCGTCCATTTGAACTGGACAATCGAACCGTCGAGCCAAAACTCGGTGGCCAGAATGGTTTTGTAATTTTTTGTTGTTAGAACGGGCTGTGCATTCGAATTGAACGGTCGAACCGACGACCCATATACTAGTGGCCATAACGGTTTCATTTTCGGGTTGTATGAGTCACACGCTTGAATGACATAACACATGTGATACTATTTAATGGACCTCATAGACTCAATTTTTTGCCTATAATTTTTGTTGTCAGAACGGACCGTCCGTTCGAACCGGATGATCAAATCATAGACCCAAAAACCGGTGGCCAGAATGGTTCCGTAATTTTTTGCTTGTATTTTTTGTTGTCAGAATGGGCCATCTGTTCGAACTGTCGGTTGTCAGAATGTTATTAACAATATTTATCAATAATAGTAAGTAATTATACTATTTAATTAAATAATCATTAATGATAGTTTTAATAATATTATTTTATTATTTTTAATATAACAATAAATATTAAATTTATGTATAGAATTTATTAAAAATATTCATTAAGTTAATAATTACCAAAATTAAATTAGTTTAACAGTATTTATCAGTGATAGTGAGTAATTATAAAATTTTATTAAATAATCAATAACAATACTTTTAATAACATTTTTAATTATTTTTAATATAAAAATAATTACTAAATTTATTAACAATATCTATTAATAACAATATTTATAATTTTAAATTAAAGTAAATATCTATTTATTAGAAATATTTATAATAACCATAATTATTATTTATAATCACTAATTATATATTTATTAAATTACTGTAATAATCAGTAATTTATTAACAATATTTTTTTAATAACAGTATTTATATTTTTAAAGTAAATATCTAATTATTAACAATATTTATAATAACAGTAATTATTAATTATAATCACTAATTATATATTTATTAAATTACTGTAATAATCAGTAATTACTGTTATAATAATAATAGTAATTAGTGTTAAAATTATAACAGTAATTACTAGGATGAGAACACCCTTATCCTATATATATATATATATATATATATATATATATATATATACATCTAAATGGTATTGAAGCACTAACTATCCAAGCAGCATGGGAAAAGGGGAAGAATAGAAGGCAATGCAAGATATCTTCAGTCACCCCTCACATCTTAGGCACTCCATATAACCTTGACCTTGAGTCCCCTTTTTGAGTAAAGCTGCCCTAACCGGGATTGCCTCGGCTCTCCCTACAAATAAGTAGACTCATTGACACCTCGAGAAATAGCTGATTGGCAGGCACTATCCATATCCACTTCCCTTGCCAACAATTAGCTTGTCCTCTGCCAAGGGAATTTGAAGAGCTACTTGGGCATTGACCTTCAAAAAATAGGGATCTCTCAAGGGATTCATTCCACCTTCGAGGAGATATCTTTGTTAAGTTTGAGACCATAAACACAACCCTCTAAAAAGAGGCGAAACTCAAACATCCTCTGTGCACACACCTAAATGGACTCCCCATTCTTGACCCTACACCTACAACAAAGACCTTTTTAGGGCTCTTGGCATAAACTAAAAGGCCCAAGTATTCTGATTGTCCTAGCCGTTGGAATGTACAGAATACGATAAAGAATTATTTAGAATATCCAAGGTGTGTTCCTACTAAGATGGATCTCCGCGGATTTATGATAATTGATATCAAGGACTGACATCTTGCTATGGAAATGCAAAATGTCCCTCAAATGAGCACAACCTCGCAAAGTTTGCCTTGGTAAAGAGCAAATTGTCACTAGAAAAGGAAGATGACTATGAATTGGAGACGATTTAATGTCTCGAATCCTGTCGTTACTCACCATCTGACTAATAAGAGAATAAAATGCCTAAGCAATAATAAATAAGGATATGTGGTCCTCCTGCTAGACCCTTAAAGGGCAAGAGCTACCTGAATAGAGCTAGTGATAATATAAGACAAAGATGACATAATTACACATTGCCCTGTGAGATTTATCCAATATTGAGAGAAGCCCATGAGTGAGAGAACTCAAAATACGAAAGGCCACTAGAGATGATCATAGGTCTTATTGATAGCTAACTTACTTGGTTATGTATTGTTGTCACTAGTGTGAGAGGTATATATATATATATAGGAAGGGTGAGTAAATTAATTGACTAAGACTCTTAGATGTTAGAAAGTAAACTTTGTAAGAGTTCTCTCTAGTATGCAAATAAAATTCTTGGTATCCCGTTGGTTAATGGTAAATGGGACGATGTTTTATTTTGGGAACTTGCCTCAAATGGTAAATGTTGCTGCTAAAATCTACAACAAAGGTGAAATTGGAAGGCTTGTGTAGGCCTCAGCTCGATACCTTGATTACTGTAGAATACCCACAACTAGAAGAGAATGTAAAAGGTCTCAAGATGATATCTAGTGGGCGTGGACTTCGATATTTAAGTTAATAACACCAAAAGTAGAGAAAATGACCTGAAGAGCACGGTGAGACATGATATGAGGTGAGGTGAGGTCAGGTGTACCAAAGTGTTTGGTGTGTAGTATCTAGTGTATGTTGAAAATAAATGAGGGACTTGCCTATTTATAGGAAAGGAGCTTCATCCAAGAATAGACATGTCACTCACACGTGGTTGGAGCTCGGTCCACTTGTCACACCTTGGGTTGATACATTGTATTCATGTGGTGAGTAGTGGGCTAATTTTAAATGTGGTGGCATTAATGCTCAGATGGATGTCCATGTGCTGCTTCCTTGGTTGACCAAATGTACATGTCATGAGATAGTATTAGGTTAGCCTAGCTAGGTTAATTAGGCCGGATCAGCTAGGTCAATTGGGCTTAGGAGAGTTTCGCTAGGTTGGTTCAGCTAGGTCAGTCGGGCTTAGGTGAGCTTGTTAGACGGTGTGTATGCCCTCAGCTCCAACTGATGTATTTGCACATAACTTTCGTTCATTTGTTTCATGTGTCATGAGTTTGTTCTATTGTATCATCCCATTGTTCATATTTATGTGCATGAGGTGACATAGTTATTGCAATATGGACTTAAATGATAAGAACTAGTGGATAGATTAGGGGAATTTATCCTGATAAGTTTGTTATTCTCACACTGCCCAAAGGTAGTAGAGCAATAGGTCTCAATTGCGACCTAAGGTGTGAGAATAAGTGTTTTAAGAAACATTGAACTGGACCAAATCCAATGTATTCCTAGCTTTTGTGATGGTAGAACAATTGGGTGTTGTTTTTAATCCCTAAATTTGATATTGATATCAGATTGGGCATTAGACTTGTCTGTTTTTAATATATCAACTAGTGAGATCCTTATAAGGTCAAATACCTGATTATATTGAGATATTCAAGGGTATATGTTAACTAGTGATCAATGTGATAGGATTTGCTACTATGAGAGGTTGGACACAATGTCATATAGACAATTGGACTTGAGCTTTCCCCACATGTGGTGTTGAGCTTATTAGTAGAAAGATTAATTGCAAGTGATTTGTTGGACTACTTTAACATGATAATCACATAATGGGTTGAACCAATTGGACTTGAGCCTTTACAATAGTAAGGTCCCAAGTACATAAGTGTTTAGACACTTATTGGGTTGATTCACTAAAGTCCATAACAAATATGGGTGAATTGGCCATATGGGATGCTCACTTTTAAGTGGTCGACCCTAAAGTGTTAAGTGCATGGGTTTAAGTTGGTTATTAGTTGTGGGTCCCATGCCATATAAGATGGCATCTCCCATTAATAGAACAATTTTCTAAAATTAATTGGATACAAGTTAATTAGGAGTCTTTCTAAAGAGGCTTAGTTAAACTACCAATAAAAAGTCTAAGTTGGTTACAAGATTTGATTATGATATTTAATTAGAAAGGTTCTAGTATTTGGGATGAATTAGGAGAGTAAGAATATTGTCTCCATGATTATCCTAAATATGTTAAGAAACATGGATTAGGAGAATACTTTTGCAGCCTCCCTTGCCTTTATAAAGAGATCAAGAAGGGAGATCAAACCATGCATTCTTCTCCCATTACATAGCTAAAATTGGCCTAGCTTGTGAGAGACTCTCTTCTAGGGTTTTGAACCCCATTCGACTAGATCTATAGTGCGTCCAATATATCATTGTTCCAGAAGTATTTTGGGTGAAGAAAAGATCACTCAAAGGTTGTTCCATTTTGAACATGTTATAGTCTTTCTTGAGAAGATTAAAACTTGGGTGTGAACTACCCACTTAGATTTTTGCACTTGTGGACAAAAAAATCAGGTACTACACTCATTTAACATCCAAAGATTTGATCTTATCCAAACTATCCAAGAGAGAAATTAGTTCTCTCATGTTATGCACTTTCAATATTAAGGTTTGTGAAAAATTTTGATTTTTAACTTCTTTACTTAGTGAGATTTTTCAACAATTACTTAATATACCATGAGGACACCTTATGGGGTCATCCCACTTGACAGAAATAGGCCCTCTATCAGGGGTGGAGCCAAGTAGATAGTTGGGGGGGGGGGGGGGGCTTGGCCTCTCCCCCCAAACATTTTTTTTTAAAACTAGACCTTTGTATAGTAATAAAAAAAACAAAAGGTCCCATTAAAATGTTAAGGAGTGCTCTCTAACTCTCTAATGCCCCTCCACTTAACTCCCAAAATTATAAAAAAAGACATTGTTTATTTTTTTTCATAAAAACCCCATAATAGACCCAAAATCTCCTACCCTATTTCTTTCCAGGCCCTATCGATTCTCTATCTCATTTTCTTGTTTTGCCAAGAAAATAGGCCATAGGAAAAATTAAGTCAATTACATCGAGAATTAAGTAGTATTTATGGGATTTGGGAGTTGCCACAAAGCCTATAACCAATAGATAAACAAAAAAAAAATCTATATAACTCCCCCCCCAAAAAAAAGAAAGAAAATTCCTAGCTCCACCACTGCTAGGGCTGTTCACGGGTCGGGTTGGGTCGGTTTACTGCGGTTTTTTCAACCGACCCGACCTGGTCGGGTTACCTGACATAGAAACCGAAACCAACCCGGTGTTAAGCAAAACCGACCTGGTCGGTTTGAGTTGGGTTGGGTCGGTTTCGGTCGGTTTCAGTTCTAAGTTCATCCCTATGATAAAATCTTGCTAATTTTAAAAACAATCATAAATTGAATATCATTTCATCCATCTCCTATGATAAAATTTAAATGAAAAAGTTAATCACAAAAGTTGTTCATTAATCACTATTCACTAATCCAAAGTTTCTTGCAACCATTCAAAAAACTAGGTGGCTTAATGGGCTTTGGAACTTCATGTTTGAACTAGGAAATAAGTCGGTTCGGTTCGGGTCGGTTTCGATTTTCTTGTGTGAAAACTGAAACCGACCCGAATCATCGGTTTAGGAAGTTGCACAACCCGAAACCGATCCGTGTTGATGAAACCCGGCCGACTCAGGTTGAGTTGGTCCGGGTTGGTCGGTTTGGTCGGGTTGGGCCTTCTTATGAACAGCCCTAACCACTGCCCTCTATTACCATAACATTTTGGGTTGTTTGCACTTGATATCATATGACAACTAAATTCTTTTGAAATTTCAAATTTGTCCTTAATGGTCAAGTGTCCTTAAATTCTTGCTAAATTATCTAAACATGCTACTTGATTGTTTTTTAAGGAGTTCCTTAATATTTCAATGACCTACAAAACCCCAAGAGGAGAAAAGAAGGAGAAAATTCTACTTGGTCTCCATTATCTGCCCTCAGCCCTTCTATCCCCTTTAACTTGCAACAGATTGCATCTTCTTACAAGTGTTGTAGATGGTCTTTTGTGCAACTGACTAAATTATCTTAATCTACTTTCTCTCATTTTATCACCTATTAGAGCTATTCCTAGGTTCCTTCATGTGATTTTGTTTTTAAACTCATTGTTTTTTAACTTTTCCATTCATTCATCTTGACATACATATCTTTCACACTCGTCAAGGAACAAATTATTGAACATTGTTGGTCTAATAACCATTTCATAAAATTTCCTTTTAATTTGAGTGATATTGCCTATCACATAAGACTCTAGATGCACCATTTCATTTTGCACATATTGTTCTAATTATATAAGCAACATTCTCCTTAGTCCTCAATATATATCTCGCTTTTTATGAATTATCGAACCAAGGTACAAAAATCACATTGAATTATCTCTTGGTCTCCAATAAGTGTATCTTGATTTGCACTCCTCTATTATATGAACTCTTGGTGGTGCAATCTGTTCAGTAGCAAGCTTGTTAAGCTTGACTTCGAGCTTCGCAAGGTGAAGAATAACAACCTTTTCATCAAGATGTTTGGGCAACATTTGAACCCGATGGGTAGAGGGGGTGATCGGTTGAGCAATAATGGTTTTAGATTGTTGTGCTTCTCTAAATTCACCATACGGTTGAGTGAATAACATAAGTTATCTTTTCATATTTGGAAAAATTTAAAGGACAAATGAAGATCTTAGATCCAAGAATCTTGAAAATGTTGGACCTTGTGTCTTTTAGGTCCTACCTTCGTAGTACAAGAACAATGCGACTAGTAATGCACCTCCACTTTGTTGCTTTATTTTTGTAACCGAAATAGAGTAACAACTGAACTAGTCAGCCATGACCATTGGTTGGGGGTTGCATGTTCTTAAAGGGTTTTTGGTATTGGACTGTTGATGACCAGTAGCTGAATCCTAGATCGTTTAATGTCTTGCTAACAGAGACAACTTGCTAGGAGTCTAGGATCAGATATGACACTAGCATGTCACAAGCAATAACAACTGGCTTAGACAATTACTATACCTTGTTGGCCTTCAACAGCATATTGCCAAAAAATGAGGACCTTCAGAAATTGGAGACTGCATTAAGCACCAAACTTATTACATTAGTGGTGGAAGAGAACTCAACTTGCTTGTGTTGTGTGGTTCAACCGGCTATTCTCATTGCTGTTGCTCAGTCTTCTTGAATTCTATTTATCTCTGTAATGGTAATGGTTATGGCATTTATGTAAAAAAAAAAACCCTTTAGTAGTGGCAAGTTCCCAACAAAGTAATGAATACCATGAGTGCATGATTTGGTTCTGATGCCGCAAATAAAATTTTTATTTATTTATTTATTTTTTGCTGTAGGGGGTGGGGGGGTTGATAAAGGGTGGGTTGGAGGTAGAAGATGATGTTGTTTTATGATGGGTAAAATCGTTTATTTTTGTTAAATTCATCTAAGATAATGGGGTGAACGTATCTTTAAGTCCATTTCTAAATCTCAGGGTATATTTAAGTCAATTTATGAAAATTGAAGGTATATTAAGTCATATACCCTTATTATTATTATTATTATTATTATTATTATTATTATTATTGTTATTATTATTATTATTATTATTATTATTATTATTATTATTATTATTATTATTATTATTATTATTATTATTATTATTANTTATTATTATTATTATTATTATTATTATTATTATTATTATTATTATTATTATTATTATTATTATTATTATTATTATTATTATTATTATTACTATCATCTATATCATGGCCAAACGGATATTGGAATGCAAATTAAACAAATTGAATTAAATCCAATCCATTTAAAGTCCTACTATATGTATCCACAAGATCTTTGCAATTAAAATGAAGAAAATAAATTATCGAGGAAAATATCATCCTCTTCTCCAAATAAAACAAATACTTCTAATTTAAACTTAAATGCATCGTGAAGAATATCCTCCAAAAATTTTCATCTCTATCCCATCATTCTCCAAAATTATAAAACAAATTCTCGAGGAAAATTGTTTCACTAAATCCTGCTCTTTCTATCATTGCTTTCCTTATTTTATTTTCGTTTCCTTTCTTCCTCTTTATTGGTTTCTATTTTTTTTTCTCAGGTTATCTGTTTCTTTGAATAATGATCCAAGAATACAAGTTAATGATGGTCAGGCTTTATTTGATTGGGTTTTATATAAAAAGATTCCAAATTGAACTTTCTCATCTGTTGATTGGTCCTCTATCTGAGCAGCCTGGTTGCTAGAGGTGGAGGAGATCCAGTAACGAGTCAAATGACCCTTAACACCTTAACCCATCGATTTTATTAAATAAATAATATAAATAAACATATAAGAACATTCCAGTCGATAGATACCAGAACAAAACACTTTTTGTTGTAATGCCCATGCAAGTATGAGCATAAATATACTCGCCTTTATTCCTGTCTTATAAATGGTGATGAGCTTATGTCTGTACTGTAAAATGAGTCCTCCCCAGCACCATAGTAGTTCTCATCTCTCTCCTCATCCCACTTCAGCACCTCCCTTATGTACTTGAATGCCTCATCAATGGTAACGCGGTCCCTGGCCTTTGCTTGCCACACAAATAGCTTACGGTCAGTGAGTGACAAGTATAGATCCTTGAACTTCATTGCAATGTAATAGTATGCCTGATTGGCCAGTGATTGATTATTGTTGTGTGGCCGCACTGGGCTGAAATCACTTAACCACTCACAAACACTCAATGGCACCCTATTGACTTTGTCTTCAAATAAATCATATTTGTTCAGAATCAGAACAAAAGGTGTATCTCTAAAGCAGGGATGCTTGACCATGGTCTCAAAGAGCTCCTTGCATTGCATCATCTTATTCTGCACGAGGGGTCCACTGCCACTGTTTTCAGGTGTAATCCACACCTGGTCATAGTCGCTTAGGGCCACACAGAAGACTACTGCACGAACGTCCTCGAACATTTCCACCCACTTGCACCCTTCACTCATCCCCTTGGCATTTATCCTAATCAGCTGGTATCTGGAAAATGAAAAAGAGAACAAGGTAAATTGTATTGAAGTTAAGAACTACTAGATCCAATTTAAAATCAGATGGTGATTAGTAGATAGCACCACCTACAGGCTACAACAAGACAGTATGTTTTCTACTACTGACAAGGATGCTGCAGGGTTAGGGATAAGGGTCAGAAAGATAATAGGTTAAAGGATGGTTGGTTGGATGGGAGTAAAAACCCAAGGCTGTGTTTGGTTTGAAGGAAAAGGTAGGGAAAGGAAGGGAAAGGTAGGGGAAGCTATACAAAGCTTGTTTGGGTTTTCCTACCTTTCCCTACCTTTTCCTTCAAATCAAACACAGCCTAAATGCTCTCCGGGTCCTGGTTTTACCAGTTAACCGGGCAGTTTTCCCATCCAACCTGCCAAAAACCATCATTTAACTGGCACCCAAAAAGGCCACCAGTTCCTGGTTTTCACAGTCTGACCATCCGGTGTGGGCTGAGTCTTAAACACTGATTCCACTTTCATGTCGCGCCTTGTTTATCAACTTCAAACAGTCCAGATATTTACCACATAGCGTCCTACCCCTTAAAAATCTGCTACAAATTTGGTAAGTGTAACTTCTGGACTAAGACAACTCATATGAGGGGCCCCAAGGATGTGAAAGTACGTATGATGGTCTTATGTGGAGAATATGAAGGGTCCATGGTATCTGCATGTGTGCCACATGGATGAGGTGTTAGGGTTCAAAGTGTTTCTTAGTGGACAAATCCGTGACAAAACCAACTGCCTTTTCTTCAGTGCCATTGACAATCACTGGCGATGGAGAAAAAGTTGTTTACTTGGTGAGAGGCTGAGGAGGAGCTTCTGGATTGTCTGTGTAGGTTTCAGACATTGGGCTACGATCATCGAGGGAGAATTCAATGGAAGCCAAACCATTGCCTTGGGTGACTCCTTCAGCATACAGGATGTCTCTATCATCTGGTTCATATTCATTGCTTGACACCTCAACAGCCTGAGAGAATTAAGACCAAGTCAATTAATTATTTAGTATAACCTCTTGAATATACCTATAGACCAAGTGCAACAGCAAGAGTTAGTAATATCATACATCTCTATGATTAATGAAATGCCAAATGCATCTTATTTTATATAACTATTATTGGTTTGAAACATGATATTGTGTACCTGGAGAATTTTCACCAAATGATAAAGATGAAAATCATGGGCTGAAAATGATTTAAGAGCCAAAAAGGACATAGGGTGAAGTGGTGAGGAATGATTCAAGGACCCATAATTTAACAATGAATATGGTATTTGACAAGATGGCGGAACAGGATTCATGTAACTGATCCCTATATAAATGGGACAAGGCTTAGATGATGTTGATGAAGATGAAAAATTGAAAATCATATAAAATTGATCCAATAAAAGATGAAAATCATATATAAAAAAGGGTGTGTCCTCCAACCACTAATAGAGAATTAGAAAAGTACATGAATCAATGCCTCTCCCATTCCTACTGAAAGCCAATATTTTCATTTCCTCAAATTCTTTAAGCACCATGAAAATTTTACATATCAGATGATCCAGGCCTTCAAGTCCCCTACCGTTCTCAAGTCTGCAGAACACTGCATAAAAACATATGTTCCAAAGGAAAAGGTTATCAGAATTGTGGCACCTCATGAAGCTGAGATGAAACCCATCAATCCACTAGGGAAAATAATAGGCGCTTAGACAAGGGCATCCCCTAATCCCACTTTTATTCATTTGTGTGGTGGAAGCTTTAACAAGGATGATATGAAGGGCAGAAGAAGGGGGATTGGTGAGAGTTTCACAATCAAGGAAGGGATAAAGAGGTTTGTTTGCTTCAATTGTCAAAGTGAGGGAGGATGACTCGCATAAAGAGTGCACTATCCAATCTTTGAACATACTACATGTCTTTATTACCAAAACCTGCCAAAGTAACAACTAACAAGTAAAAGGCCATTACCCAATCTTGGTCCTGCCATCCCAGATATCTGGGGGCCTTGGGAGGGGTAGACTGGATATGGTTCTTAACTTTTGGCAAAGTAACAAGTAAACTAGAGAACTTGCAACAGGATTATTTCTAGATTGGATAGAAAGTGGATACGAAGATCCACAGTGCAAGTTGGAGTCTCTGTGTAAGCCAAAGAAAAAGGGGGGTCTTGGGTTTATAAAGTTAAATGATGAACCAGGTTCTACTTATGAAATGGTTATGGTGGTTTATCTCAGAACATTAGAGTTGGATTCTAATAACTGAGAAGTATGGGTTATGTAATGAAGGCTGGGGCTATAGCTTTGATACTCAGACTCAAGGGTGCTCAGTGTGGAAAGCCAGGAGAGGCTATACTCAGGAGCTTCAGGGATGGCACTGAGATGAAAAACAGGCTGTGGGTCCAAGCTAAAGTTTTGCCTGGACTCTTAGTGTGATGAAAGTCCTCTCAAAGGTCTATTCCTAAATCCATTTGAAATGGCAAGTGACAAGGAGGTGTATGTAAGGGATGTTATGAAGTCTTGAACAAGTCTGTTATTTGGAGTAAAGTTCGGAAGAAACTTCCAAGATTGGGAGATTGTTGAGGTTGCATTGCTGGCTGCTGCTGGGGAAAATACAAACAGTACACACTGAATAATACTGTTATTCTTGATGCAAGAGCATGGGGATGGGAGAATTCATGTATATTCTCAGTTAAGTTGTGTATGGCTTATTTTAACAGTTTGGAGGAACCCAATTTGCCCTCAAAAGTGGTATGAAAGGCAGGAGTTCCATCAAAGATTGCTTTTATGGTTTGGTCTGCACCTTAAACAAGTGTTTTGACAAAAGATAATCTCATCACGAAGGGTATGAACATCCCATCTTTGGAATGTTCTTTTTGTAACTATCAGCCAAAATTAGCTGACTTTATTTATTCATTGTCCAAGTGCAGCCATATTGGGGTCTTTTCCTTGGTGCACACTTAGTTTGAGTTGGGTCTTCCCACAATCTGGACACTCTGGATGGAACAAAACTCGGGATCTTCAAGAATGAAGTTTACTGAGAGTATAAAATTCTAAGAAAATGTATAGCCATGGCTTTGTCATGGTTATCATGGTTTGCAATTTTGATGTCAACGAACATTTCGCTATGTAGAGATGGGGAAATTTCAGGGGTTTTCCACAAATCTCACTAAGTTAATTTTGAAAAGCCTAAAAAATCAGGGAAATTTTCTATAACCACAGAGTTAGTTAATAAGCCTTCAAAGAATTGAGAAGCATAATTGCACATTTAAGGCTTAAAAACCGTAACAAAAAACTGTATAAATCAAATAAGAGTAGATTAAGAGACTCAAATAGGTATCTTTCTCTCTGTCTTCCTTTTAGTCTTTTAGTCATCTTCTCTTCATTCACCTGTTTCTACTTTCCATTTTGACTTTTGTCTTCTTTGTTACTATACATTTTGATTAAATTGAGAATTGTCTTTTGTAGTTGTGTGCCTTTTTCCTTTCTCTTTTGAATTATAGTGACTTAGTAAGTGAATTGTATCAAAATAGTAAGTCAATCATCCAATCACCAAATTTCCAATTGTTCTTTTAGGAAAAGATTTTTAAGAAATTATTGATAAAAACATTTTTAAGAAATTATGATGATTTTAACAAAATATGGGGAAGTTTCTAATCACATTCTAAAATTTTAAACCATAAATTTATAGTCTATTATTGTTTTGTATTTTTTGTTAGACGCAATGTTACATGTTGTACAGTCATTCATTGTATAGATTTTATTTTATTTTATTTTTTTTTGGGGGGGGGGGTGCTCAATATTGCAAACCATGATGGTTATTAGTGAATAATGTTTTTCATGAACTTTTCTTAGATAATACTTTATTGGGCTAAAAAAGGGGAGACTGTATTTTTGTTGTGTTTTTGATAGACTCAATGTTACATGTTGTACAGCCATTCATTGTATATATATATTTGTGGGGGGGGGGGTGCTCAGATGGTTCAAGCCCCCTATATACCATACTAACAAATAATTTACCTTTGCTAAAAAATTTTCCACTTTGGAATGGTCTATAATTAGGATGTTCTTGAGTATTAATGGGTATTAATATCTCCACTTTTGGAGGCCATTCCACTTGAATTTTAAGCATCTCCTATAATTATTTTCCTGAAAGGCTGAAAAAGAAAGAAGAAAGAAAGAAAGAAAAATAAGTTCCCATTTTGGTCCATTACCCAATGTTTTGCATTTTTGCACAAAGTGGCTGCTCTCAGACTCAAACCTGCATTTTCATGCTTGCTAGCCCGAGTTTTTACTTTACACCAAGTAATGGCTCCTAAGTGCAAAGCTTGTACAATACAACCTTTTGTAAACATAACAAAATTTTTTGCATAGCATGTAAATCTTCCTTCCAGAATCTGATATGCTCTCCATTGTTTCTTGATCGGCATCTGCTCTCCATTACCAATCTTTGAAAGAAAACACTAAGAATCCTTCATAATATCGAAATATGTAAACAAGAAACCTTCCCCAAAATGAAAAAGGACAGCTCCTCTCTTAACTTCGAACCTATGCATCCAGTATCAATAATAATACCATCTAAAATCTGTTCCCCTTCAGAAATAGTCCCTGATATGGACCAAAAATCTTTTCAATCTTCTCCTTGAGACAGTCTGCTAAAATCTCTGACTTGTGCCAATAAGCAGACTTCATAATCATCACCATCTATTCCTTGTCCCAACCATATGGGGTCAGCTATTTGAACCTGTTTCATCATTCTGTTCTGTTTGGTGCCATATCCTTTGTTAAATTATGAGCATTTAAATCATTTCTTACTACCTCAACCCATGCCCTTTTCAGTTTTCTACCAGCTCTTCCAGCCCCTTCAACTTGTAACAGATAACTTCTTCTTACAGGTGATGTAGATGGTCTCTGCATATGACCAACCATCTTAGTCTAATTCTCTCATTTTATTGCCTATTGGAGCTACTCCTAGGTTCCTTCAATTGATTTCATTTCTGATCCTATCCTTTCTAGTTTTTCTACTCATCCATTTCCACAATGGCATTTCTACCACATTTTTTGGACAGCCCAACACTCTGTTCCATACAACATTGCTGGCCTTACAATCCTTTTATAGAAATTTCCTCTTTAGACTGAGTGGCATTCTCTTATCACATAAGACTTCAAATGCACCCCTCCATTTTGCCCATCCTTCTCTAATACTATGGGTGACATCTTCAATCTCTCCCTTGTTATGAATTGTTGAACCAAAATAAGGATGTATTTGGGGAATGCCAGGGCCTGGAGTGCAATTTTAATTCTAAAGTACTGATTTTCTGCATTATTGTATGGTCACATTTATGCTGTTTGTATGTATTACCCCTGCCATCTAGCCTGGATAAAAAAGGGAGCTTCCTTTAAGGAAGATAGCATACTGCTACTGTTAAATATCCAAAAAAAAGGAAATAATGGAAGAGGTCACATTGAGTTACCTCTTGGTCTCCAATCCTAAGTTTCAGTCCTACTTATTTGAAAGCCTCTTGTTCTCAAGGTATTTGTCCATAATCTAATCTTCCATTTAATCCTTAGCTTCAGTCAATAAGCAAACTTATTGGTATAAAATTCCTTAACCATTCGTAAAAAAAAAAAAAAAATCCTTAACCCTTCAACCCTCATTTTCTGGTATCAAAGAGACAAAAGTTGAATTAGAATTGGATGTACTATTTAAAGAACCTTCATGAATTTCATCAAAACCCCTTCTATAACTATTTTCCTTTTTCCTTTTATTTGTTTATTTGCTTGCAAGATTCATACAATGCTCAAGCAAAGCCGTTTACCAAGAAACCTTTCTTCCTTTCATGGATATAATTTTTTTTCCAGATATTTACTTCTTCAATTTGATCATCCATCCAACTAGCATCCTCCCCATCCAACCTAAGCAACTCAATCTCCTCTTGCACCATTTTAAATAACTTCAGAATTTCTTTATGCATCATGACCACTCTTCTAACATGTAATTACCTGCTTCCAAATCCCTTCTTTGCTTTCCAAGGAGTCAATTTCTAACACCATAACCAATAGTTTCTTTCAGTCCTTCACTTGCCAAAACACATTCCCATTCATCTCTTTTAATTTCATCTTCAACATCACTAGTTTCCTCTTGAAGAAAAAATTCACACATCCATGCACCTCAAGGGAGATTCTTCAACTTTATTCATAAAACTTGGATGCCTAATCCACATGTTTTCAAAGCAGAGTGGTACAGATTTCTTTTGGAATTTCTTTCATAAAAATGTTTGTATGATGATTCTGATCCCATTTGAATCCACCATCCACGCTCCTACTTGTACATAAAATAGAAATGGAAAACTGCACCTCCACCCCCCCCCCCAAAAAAAAAAAAAAAAAGAAAATAAATAGAGAAAACATATGTCCCATGTAATCCCAAGGTCCACCAATTCTAGTTTTGGTTTCTAGATAGCTAAAATGTACCAATAACCACATTGTTAACTTTGCATCACTTTTTATGAAAGATGAGCAAGAATAAAGCAGAACACTTATCAATCTTTATCCTCTCCCGTGTAAATTTCCCCATCTTCCAGTTTCTGGATTCCATCACTATGGCGATCTCCTATGTGAAAAATTAACTTGATTGGAAACTGTAATCATGTGAGTGTCATCTTCATTTGTTGGATAGTTTTCTGCCTTATTCAGGTCACAAAAAGGAATTAGTTACTTAATTCTTACCCCATCCAAATAAAGAGGAAAAAGAAAGAAGGCACATGCACCCATGTTGCATTGTACATTCATATTAGTGGTAGGGAAGAAGGGTGACTCATTAATAATAAGGGCGTTCTTTAGTTAAAATCTAAGATTTCACTGAGTTGGTAAGAAAAAAACATATATAGAAAACCTGGAAGTATAAATAGACTGCTGAGTTGCCCATTAGCATAACATATTCAAGTATATCATCAGAAAATATGATGAAAGAGTTAATTATAAAGGATATTAAATAGGTACCCGGCTTAAGAAATATTCAGCAACATCTGGTAGAAAAAGAAACTCATTTTTCCTCTTATATGTTTCCTGTATGGCAGGATCTTTCCACACTTCTTCAACCAATGGTGCATATTCACGTGTTGCTGCAGGGAAGAATGCATCCAAGTCTCCCATGGCTATGATGTCTAAAAGCCAGTTAGAAAAATGCTTCAATCTTGGATTGATAGAATAGATACATTGATTAGTTTCATTAGATCCATCTCCTTCACCTGAAATAAATGTGAAATCAAATTAGTCAGGAATCTCTTCAATTTCAATCTAAATGGGCAATATAGGAACTGCATGTTGTTAACTGTAGTGATTCAATTTCAAAAACAGGATTTCTCAGGTGCAATCATCAACTCTAAGAAAACTAAAACCCAATAGTCTTAGCTATGATAAGTAACAAAATTGTAATATCTGCCCTCCTTGCAAATAGAGACAATGTGTTGCAAGGTATGGTACAATAGTGGAAACACCATTAATCTTAACTTTGATGGGTGTTTATTGGGGAAATCCTTTTGGTTATATTCTAAAAAACCAATGAAAGCAGATACATTTTCTTTCTTCAGGGACAACATTCTTGATGTACCCATGGGTTATGAGGATTTTATTATTGAGGGAGACTCCCAGATGCTGGTTGTAGTAGGCTGCTGAGGGGAAATAAGCAAGTTTCTTGGCACTACAGAGTACAGACACTCCACTTCGGAGATAAGGAAGTTAGCTACAGAACTGATTTGTAAATTTCAATTGGGTGCAAAGAATAACAAATAACATGGAAGATTCAATGGAAAAATCAAGGGTGAATAGGGATTGTATTGAGGAAATATACCATAGTGATGTTCATTTGGGGTTGGATAGATTAGTCTAGTTGAACAAAATAATTGTACATAGCATTTTTTCAATAATCAATAAAATTGCAACTGTTAACAAAAAAAAAAAAAAACTCAAATTAACCAAAACTAAAACACTCTCAATTTATGAAATTGATACTCGATAAGTTGTTGAGAGAAAACTAATTTCTTTCTCCATGGGTCATTTTCCTGTTTCCATGCTTGCATCACAAATGGTTACCATTCTTACCTAATTTGCATAAATTTATCTTATCTTTCACAGTGATGAACTGCCCTCAGACTCAAACCCTTGTTCTCATACATGCCAGCCCGATATTGTACCATTACACCTAGTAATGGCCCCTTTTTTTGATCAGTAACCGAAACTTTATTAATTTTATAACAATAATTCATTGGCCAAATCTCAACTTACATGCTAACATGGAATTCCTAATAGATATTGGAAAACCATGTTCTCGAACAAGCACAAGAAATACTACTTGAACTACAAGAAAGTATTTTAGAATAGAGGCCCCAAAAAAGAACAAACCACAAGATAAGAGGAAAGGAACCCAAATCCTTAATGAATAATACCTGCTGAAGCGTGTTGATCAAGTGATGGTAATGTTTTCATCTTAGGCAAGGCCTCCTCCTCGAAACGCTCTCGTGCCTCGAGTAAAATACTGAGATATTTGTACATGTTGCTCTGAATCATTAGCTTAATTTCCTGTCTTTCCTCTAGAGTGAAATTGCTTCCATATAAAAACTTTGCCTGTTTAGTGAGAGATAACAATCATAATGTTGACATTGGAACCAAATTAGCAAAGGTGGAATAATTTAACAAAAAGAACACGACTTCTATGATGAAGGCACAATTTCAGAGATAAATGGAGACAGGAAGCAACTTCCTATATAAGAACAGATTGAAAAGTTTCTTTTTGTGTTTGACTGGTATTAGTTGGGTGACTCTGCTTCAAATTAGTGATACCTTTAAACAATGGAGATGTGTTGGACTGGGTAAATGTGGAAATCATTTCGGAGCCAAATACTGCATACCATCTCGTGGGGGGTTTGTTTAGGAGAGTTCATACAATACTGTCATGAATTCAGAAAGGGTCAAAATGCAGACATTATTAACAAATATTGTTGAATATGGGCCTATAGCTTTATTGTTATCTTTATTTAGTTTATGGGCTGATTGTGTAATGGGACCGTTGGGCCATATTCTTATTTATCTTTTATCTTTTCTTATTGCTGCAGTCAGTTAAGGGGCATGTTAGTCATTTTATTATTGTAAATTATAAAGAATAACAGAAGTGATTGGAGCATAAATGAGAAGCCTTACGATTGCTTTCTTCCAACCTCTTTCTCTTCTCTTCTCTTCTCTTCTCTGATTTCAGATCATCTTTCTTCATTATTTTATTTTTCTACTGCCAATATACAGGATTTATTGCTGTTTTGAGTTTACAACTAATATAATCAACAGTTGCACAAGGAATATATTTAGGATAGCAAGAAGTTGGATTAAATGGGTGACCATCCACCCTGCTCCACCCTACTGGGACAAGTTTGGTATTGTGTTAAACAGAGTAGGGTTGGATCTGGTTTTAAAAGTGCTGGCCTTGTAGGGGTCAGGTTGGGAGAATATTGACAAACCAACCTGTTTGGGTGTTAATGCCATTGTTACAGGGAAAATAAGCCAAAAAGTAGGGGTAGTTTTGGTTTCTCATACCAGCCAAGATGCCAAGACAATCTCTTTTCTCTTATTTTAATTTTTTTTCTACAATTCTTACCATTTACTTTATATATTTATGTAGTTTATATAAATATATTGGCATATTGTGATTAGCATAATATATTCAACAGTAGGTCTTCAGGTCTCATGCTACTAACCAGGACTTCTGTAGTGAATGCAAAGCGGAATATGAATATTGGGAGATTAGTTCTGTAAGGAAAGATGGTATGAAGTGATTCTCATTAGTTCTGTAAGGAAAGATGGTATGAAGTGATTCTCAACATAAGTTAACTAGAATCATAATGTAACCCAATACAGGAAAAATCCAGCTAAGTTCATGCATTTCATGAATTATGTTTTCTGGATCATGGAAGAAACTCAAACAAAATTAACCAATATGCAGTGAGAACCAACACTCACAATATCGTAGATAATAAATAGTATATAAATAAATAGAAAAACAAGTGGAACAATAACAAGCACTCCTCTGTAACAAAGAAATTGCATTGATGTATATATGATACAAACAGGATTCTCTAGGAGATCTAAAATAGTGTTCTGCAATACCAGTATTACAGTATTAAGAAAATGAAGATTTCTATTAAAAACCTGCAGAAACCATTTAGTTTTGCATATAGACTTAGGCAACATTTCACAAGACTACAGTGAGAATCAACTTTTAAGAAAACATAAATCATCCATAGCACTCACAATAGTATCTTACCTGCTTGAAGATGGTGCTGGTTCCAGAGCCTGGAAGCCCTAGCAACAGAAGCTTCTGGATTCTTTTTGGCTCTAGGTACTCTGGCACAGCAGAATAATTGCTAGCTTCATCCTTTGGCACGTGGAGCTGACTGTGGGGAACAGGCAATGAGAATAAAGAACAGACAAGCCGTGTTGATACCTGTCTAGCAAAGAGAAAGCAACTTTTTTAGAAAGACTTCCAAGGATAACTACTGGCACGGGAAAGAGGCTAGAAGTTTCTAATATGTACCTTTTCCCAGATGTTTCCCCTGATATTGTTCTGACCTTCCTCCTCATAACGCCCATCATCATAGACCCAGAAATGTGTATCACGTGGACATTGTACCTTTGCCAACTGAAAATATTATGTACTCTGATAAATCTCCCTTTCAGGAAGAATTCAACTTTGGAAATATAAATGCCGAATTGATACACATAAACATCAAAGTGGTGTGTGTCAGTAACTCTAGAGATGGTTATATTTATCCTTAAAAGAGTTTCCAGAATATTGTAAATTTTAAGATATGCAGAAGGACCAGAATCTTAATGCAATAACTTTGGAAATATAAATGCCAAATTGATACATTCCCTAGTGGATATGGCTCTGGAAAACCAACAAATTTTATTTAAAAAAAATGATAACAAATAAAAAAAGGATTCCTCTGAAAAATTGATTGTAGCAATTCAAGTTAGAAGTGCACAAGACTCCTCTAAGCCTTATGCAGAAAAATTATTAGACCATCAAACAAGCTCAGAGAAGTTTGTCATAGTGTTTTAAAAGCGCAAGGCGCAGGGGTCAATTTGCACCTGAGGCGCAAGGCGAGGTGCACACCTTTTTAAGCAAGGCACAAAAAATTAAAAAAATGCTAAAAAATAAAAAAGCCAAAAATATCAAAAAATTATTAAACATAATATTAAAAAAATATAAACTTAAATTTTAAAATAAATGTTTTTAAAACCTATTATCCAACATTAAAATACATAAATATAACATGTAAAGCATATTCAAATGAGAATTTAAAAATAAAATCAAACATATAAAATCCACAATCTCTTTTTTTCTCAATTGCATTACTTCAAGTAGCTAATGTGATGTAAAACATATTACATTCCTGATTCTACGAGCCGCCTTTGTGCCACGTCCTTCGAGGCAAGCCCAAACAAGTCCACGTTAGGTCTTAAATTCTTAGTTCTCACACAAAAATAATGATTTTATAGTTTTAATTGCTTTTTAAGAAGATATTTTATTAGGATGAATGAATGAACAACATTACCAAATAGGGGGTAATCATTATTTTTTGTGTGAGAACTAAGAATTTAAGACCTAACGTGGACTTGTTTGGGCTTGTCTCGAGGGGCGTGGCACGGGGGTCCGGGGACGGAGCCCCCCAACCCAGCTGCTAGACACAAAAAAAAAGCAAAATAAGCGTCAAATTTTCAAAAGGCGCATGCCTGGGCTCAGGCGCACCTTTTAAATCACTGGTCTGTCAAAAATCCAGCTGTATGCAACAGAGAAATTTTGTTTGAGAACATTGATACACCAAGAGTATAAGAATATTGATGCACCAATATCTAGGAATTCTCCCTAGGTTGCTCACTCTCTTCCCTTTTTTTTGATCAGCAAAAAATGATTAATTTATTAATGGGAGGTAAAAGTTACAACAGCTTGAGGATCTATCCACCCGGGAATACAAATGTCCAAAAACTAATTTACAATAGAGCCCAGAATACCTGCTGCCTCATTTCCTCAAAAGATGTTAAATCTGTAGGAACTTTAAAATGTTAAAATCTGAAAATGAAACCACTATGTCCAATTTCTCCCTAGGTTGCTCACTCTCTTCCCTTCTCCATTTGCTAATGATTTTGAAACTACAGTAGTTGTTGCTTGCTGATTTCTGTTGTTAACTGAAGACAACTTTGACATTTTGAACTGATAACATAAAACAATTACACTGTTTCCCCATGTAGAAAGCTATAAATACCTTGAGACAAATCAAAATTTCCCCAGACACATACATTTATAAAGTGTTTGCCATGCTCTGCCTTAGCTCTTTGATGAAATCCCACCTCTAACTCTCATTTTCCCAAATTCTACCCACTCCTATGAACTTTAAAATATTAGATCTGAAAATGAAACCACTATGCCCGATTTCACCCCTAAAGCCAAATCTGACCCACTTCCATTCCCATACATCTCATTTCACTTTTCCTTTCATCCTAACCCTTCAAATGTCAAGGATGCAAAGGTAGTCAAAGGGGAAGGTGACTCTAACAGGGCAGTATCGCATGGTCTAAGGCTGGTAGAACCCTCAATTATAGAAGGGGACTCGAGGTGATTACTGCATGGATTAGGAACAATAAAGCAGGATCATGGAGACACAGATACATGATGAGGGAAATGGCAAGGTTATCATTGGAAATAGGAACCAAATACAAGTTGACTCAGGTCGGGCAACTGCTTAGCTGATGGTTTAGCAAAGTCCACAGGGTGGGATGCTGGTTGTGAAGGTTCTCAACGGAACCAAACAAACTGTGGAGGAAGGTGATTGAGGAGAAATATGGCTCAAGGAACAATGGGTGGGATGCTGTTATTCCCCTTGGTACTTACGGTTGTGGGGTGTGGAAAGGGATTTGTAAGGCTTATAGGCAGTTCAGTAGGTGCATCAAATTTAAAGTGGGAAATGGAAGAAAAACTAGGTTCTGATTAGACCAGTGGGCTGGTGACTGCACTCTAAAAGAGTTGTTCCCGGCCTTGAATAATATGGCTGTAGATAAGGAGGCTTTACTGGCTGGTTCTTTCTTGCTTCAGGAAGGCAGACTAGTTTGGGTTCCTCCCTTTAGGAGAAGTTTTAATGACTGGGAAATTCAGCAGGTGGCAGAGTTTCTTTATCTGTTACAAGACCAACAACTAAATGTCCAGATGCCAAGGCTCAAGAGTTTGGAAATGGTCAAAATCAGGAGAATACTCAGTCAAATCTTTCTACAATTTTGTAGTGGGGAGGTCTGAAGCCCCTTTTCCTAGTCAGGCAATTTGGGGGAGTTTGGCTTCTCCAAAAGTCAAGTTTTTTGTATGGGTGACAGTTCTGGACAGGTGTTTGTCCAAAGAAATGCTGCTGAAGAAAAGGTTTCTTTTTGCCAGATTGGAGGTGCTGTTTTTGCAATGAGCATATAGAATCATCCAGGCACCTCTTCCTTCACTGCAAGTTTAGTTCTGCAGTTTGGTCTCACTTCTTCAGATTGGAGGTTCTGAATCTAAGTTGGTGTATGCCAGCCTCAGAGCTCTGTTTGAGGAATGGCATATTCAGGGGATGTCTAAAAAAGGGAAATCATGCTGGAATTCCATCCCTTTGGCAGTGCTGTGGGCTGTGTGGTCAGAAAGGAACAATAGGATTTTTGAAAAAAATCTTCTACTGAAGTGGAGGTCATTAACTTGGCAATAGAGGTTTTAAAAAGTTGGATGTGTATACATTGTTTTTAAAGGTAGTATTTCTGATTATATTTTTTTGAGGATGGCCTTCTTTTGAGGTCCTTCTTTTGTACAGCTACTCAATGTACACAGGACCTATTATTAATACAATCATACTTTACCTTTTCTCAAAAAAAAAAAAAAAGTTTCTTATCTTCTAGTGGGCCCCACAAGGTTTTCTTCAATATTAAGTTGGAACTTTGTGACTTCTGTTTAGGGCTATTTTAAATACTTATTCGTTTTGCTTGATTTTGGTGTGTAATTGAGTTGTACCCAATGATACCAAGATCTAAGATCTTGTAAGTCCACTGTGTTTTGGAAGAATTTTAGCCATTTTATTGGTAGTGTCAATTGCTTTTACATCCTAGTCAGTATTAAGTTGGAACTTTGTGACTTCTGTTTAGGAAAAGAGAGGGAAAATCATGTGGAGGACAGTAAGAGCTGCATTGGTTTGGACTGTATGGGAAGAAAGGAACAATAGAATCTTCAATGAGAAAAGCAGGCCTAAGGAGGAACTTTTGGGAGCTTAGTGAGCGTTGCACACTGGGTAAAAACATTGGAGCTGTTCACAGGATTTTCAGTTAATGACAGTATTGGAGTCTGCTTTGAAGTGGTGCGAATAGGGAGACGCACTGAAGAGTTGAGAATGGATTGGAAGCCCCCAGCTGTAAATAAACTGAAACTGAACTTTGATGGTAGCTCTATTGGCAACCCGGGAAGAGCAGGCATTAGGGGAGTGATTAGAGACCATCAACGTTTGTTGGTGGTTTTGTATTCAGGTCCAGTTGGCTTAGGATATTCAATTAAGGCAGAAATTTTGGCACTTCTGCAAGGCTTGAGGTTAGCACAGCAGCTTGGTCTTAGAGACTTGGAAGTGGAGGGTGACTCACAACTAGTAATCATTGGACGCAACTCAAAGCAGCACCTTGGAAATATAGACATGCATTCAGGGAAATTGATGTTATTGCAAAGCAATTAAATTCACGTTTCAGTAGGGTGAGAAGAACTGCCAATGGGGTAGCAGATGTACTAGCTAAAAAAGGAGTTAACAGGACAAATCTTTTCTGGGCAAACTTGTAAAATTGTTACCGAAGGGTGTTGGAGTTTTCCAACAGCTGCACTAAGCTTTAATCTTTATTTTTAATGAAATCCTTTTGCTGTTAAAAAAAAAAAAAAACTGATCCATTTTGCTTGATTTTGGTGTGTAATTGAAGGCCTACCTTCAGCATCCTCAATTCTATTTTTGTAATTTCTCGTCCATTAATGTAAACTTGAGTGGTTCCATTACTTGCATCAGCTCGGAGCTTCCCGGAGAAATTTAAGTTTGAACTAATGATACGATCTGGTTTTTCTCCCTCCTGTCAAGTAGCAAAAAGATCTCAGCATTTCTAACATAACCAATAAAAAAATATCCAACTTACTCTAATAAGGAAAGCCCCATTTACATCCAAAGACAAAAAAGAAGAGAACTCAAGAGAATGCATTATATATGCGCTCACCTTTCCCCAGAGACCTGACTCTTTGTCATACCAATATCTACCGGGCTTCAATTTTCTTGGAGGTAACGGGCATCCAAAAAATTCTGCCATTTCTTCTGGCCTCAGGGGTACTCCATTCACAATAAGCTGCTCTGGCCTTAGCTGATTTGCGGGACATTCTTTCTCTGCTTTGCTGATCTGCTTGACTTCCAAAGGACTGAGAAGACGAGATAATACCCTTGAACGCTTGCCCAGTTTTAATCGCTTAGATTCATCTATTGGCTGACCAATGCAAGTAACACATTTGCGTCCTTCAGGCATCGAACCCATTGCCCTCAGCACGCAATTACTGCAGTATCTAGCATCACAAACCAGACAAGATTCTTTACTTTCCCACTTCCCTTTTCCACACCTGAAACAAACTCTTTTTTTCTTCTTTTTCTCCTTTGAAACTCCTACATATTGAGGAAAAATAGGCTTTTCATCCTCAACGCCTAGCCTTTCAGATTTATCAATAGTGTTAAAAGTGACCATTGGAGCTCTCCTTACTTCATTCACTACTTGCTTTGGAGGGTTACTTGGAGTTTCATGAGCTGAACTCGGTGATCCTGGTGAAGCTGAAGGAGAAGCAGATGAAGAATCAGGATTCTGCAAGACAGACACTACAGATTCCGAACTTCCTGATACCCTTGGGCTTTGAACAGGGGAACTTGTAACACCCACAATACAAGAGATGGGCAAAGGAATTGGTTCAATTACAGGGGGGACTGAAGATTTATCTAATCTTTGTGATGCAGAGAGATCTTCGCTAACTGATGCAGTGGGAATTATTGGGTTATTTACATCTATGGGTTCAATCCTAGGGACTTCATAGGAGACTGGTGGACCCTCATATTCCATGGCAATTGAGTAATCGAGATCAGCTGCATCATCAGGGATAGAAGCACCCGGTGGGAGCATTTTTCTTAGAAGCTCCTTCCAGTTCTCTTGTGGCTTTTCCTCCATTTCTCTAACAATAACCAAGCAACTGGCTCTCAAACTAAGTCTTGAATTTTGGCTGCTTAAGTATCCCTGACCTCACCGAATGCTGTGATAGAAAAAGGAACAGCTTTAGTGTCATAGGAACTAACCGGAAAACAACCAGACATGACTATATCCTCATAACAACCAAACAGAAAAGAAACCAAATCCATTTACAAGATGAAGCAAAATGCCGTAGCCAACCAGTCAACGGCGGCAAAGTTATAACAGAGAAAGTTGAATAGTTTCTTCTAGGGCTTTCTGGGTTGGTGTTTCCATTGTTAAGGCCAAGACCAGAAATAGTCATCATTCATAGCCGCATTAACACAGTCAAAGAAAAGCCATCCCTTAAAGGCCGCCAAGTTCAAATGAAAATTGTAAAAGAAATTCGAGAAAATGGTGAATCAAAGTCAAAGCAATCTAAATATTCTTTCCTTCTATTTCTTTTCTAAAAACCAGCTTCAAACGAAACCAATCCTACTGCTTTATAGTCCAAACAATAATACAAAAGGTTGAGATCAGCAGTAATTTAGGCTCAAACCAGACGGATTAAAAGTCAGAACCCTGGGATCTAATTCCAAAAAAAAAAAAAAACAAAGAAAACCTTCCACTTAAATTCCAAGTTAACTAAACAAATCCATTTCTGAAAGTTGACACCGCCATTTCTTACAATCCGAATGTTGAAAAAGCGCGAGTCAAACAAAATCTGTATCCACTTTAGAGCATGAGATCAAAGCCCGACTAAAAGATAGAAATCAAAGTAAAAAAAAAAAAAACTTTCCTTTTCAAGCAAATATTCCAGTGTGAAAAATGGAACCGTAGAAAAGAGGTCAATTACATGAAACAGACGAATTCAAAGTTGCTCTGAGCTAAGAATCCGAAAGCTTCCTCCTTTTAGCTTTCGATACTCTGAAAGCTGATTGGTAAAGCGTTTGCTGTTTCGCCATTAACGAAGAGAAAGAGAGTGGAGGAAAATAGGAGGTGGTGCAGCAGAGAGGGAGACGGAGAGGATTCGCTGAAAACTACTCCGCTGAGGCTGAGGCCTGGGGGGACACGGCCATCGGAGGGGCAGTTCCGGGAGCAGAGAAATTATTATTACTGTGGGGCCCACACAAAGAGATATCACCCACTCCACTAGCGTTTTTTAAAGCTCACAGTCCCTTGGGTCCGCACGGGGATTCCTGACGCGTGGGACCCACTATTTGCCACATCAGTGCACACGACCAAGATATTGTTGACCTCGGAGATTTTCGAATTTCGATGGTTGATGAGTTTACTTTGCCTTCGCCGTCACAGTGTGGCGGTAAAGTTGAATGAAGAAAGAGAAGTTTGACTTTTTTGATTTCTGCATCAGGACAGGAGGACCCAAACATTGCTGTCCTCCCTATTCTTGATCACAATCCAACGGGTGTAAATGATGTTGTTAATCAACTATTTCTGACGTGGAATCATGTGATCCCAATCTACCGTTAGATTGGAATAAGTATTTGGACCCACTAATGTATTTGTTTGAGACTTGTTTCACAGTATTATCTTCTTTCTCGAGATATAAGAAGGTAAGAATAAAAGAATCCCGTGAATCCGGCCTTCCGATTGTCCGGAGGGAGAGACAACCAGAAGTGCGGACTCCGGACAAAATTTAGACACGTGGCATGATTAGGAGACTGCAAAACTGGACCTGAGGTTCGACTTAGCTGTCATCTAGTACTGTCGTGTATCATCAACTGTTGGATTAGAATCTTTTGTTATAGTGGGAAGATCTAAACAGAGAGAAAAAAAGGAGTTGCCCAGGACGTGATGGCAGATGGGCGATGATTTTTCTGAGTATGGGGTCTAGTAAGGATCACGGGTTCTTTGTTGTTTTTCTAAGTGGGTCTGGATAGGACCCGGTCGGACCAGTTTTAGATCTGGTCAGTGGTGGGTGGTAACCGGTAACCCACCTGATCAAGGGAGACAGTTCACCAACCTTAATAAGCAAGCATTTTGAATTAATAAGAAGGAACCGTGTTCAAGTGAAACGTATTTTTTAAAAGCAAGTTTATAAAAAATGTTGACTAGAAAACTTTCTATTAGGAAGAATATGGCGGACCTTAATTGCTTTTTTTTTTAACTTTTTAATTGAGGAGAAGACTTGGTTTCTGTATAACCAAAGAAATCAATCACATCAAGAAGGCGGTTTTTGACTTGTTCATATATAATTCGATTTGATTCGATTTAATTATATATGTTTATTATACTTAAATTTTATATTATATCTATCGTAAAGTTGATATAAATATTATATTTTCAATAACATGTCATAGGTTCAAATTTCATATAACTAAGTTTTAATTCATTTTGTTCATAAAATATACTATTAAAGTCATCTTATTAATAATATATAATACTTTAAATCGTTTTTAGTCTAATTTATTCATATTACTTAATATCCGATTATAATTATGGTCCCTATACCCAATTTGATTCAATCAAAGAAACAAAAAAAAAAAAAACTCATGGCCCGCATTGTCTTATTGGATTCTTTGTGAACAGTGATTGTAAAAGCTACAAATGTCCTGAGTTTCCCTCCTGCATAAGGCAAGGGGAAGTAGAGGGTTCCCATGTGGTGTCACTCAGGACCGTAGAAGGGAAATATATGAAGTGGGTCATGATGATGCATGCTCTAAAGACTCTACGTTCAAAGCTGGGTACAATTGGCTTCAGGGTTTAATATTATATCCTCTCCCTAGGACTGTAACAGTGTAAATTCTTCAAATCAGGTACATCATTTTTTTTTTCTTTTTTTTTTTTTTTTGGGACAGAACAGGGTGCATGTGCAAATTACGTGGGTTTGACCCATGACTCCTCAGTTATTGAGTCATCGGTCAGGTACAGGACTAATACCCCTACTTAGGGGTGTCAATTGAATTGGATTGGGTCCAATCCAGTCCAGTCCAATGTAAGTTCATTATAAATGGATCTGGTCCAATCTAGTTCAATGAATATTTTAAATCATTTTGGACTAGTCTAAAGACTGTCCAATCTGTTTAAATTCCTGTTAATTTAGATTGGTTTCAATTCAAACTTGGTCCATTGACACCTATGTTTTTATCTTTTATCAATGGACTAGATATTGTCTCAATCCAATATAAATTTATTATAAATGGACCACGTCCAATCCAATATGTCATATTAATCCGTCCAATCCATCCAAATTCAATGTCTTATTGATCCATCTAATCTGTCCAAATGAATTTTGATTTAGATGGAGTACAACCCAAAACCGATCCATTAACACCCCTACCCCTACCTATATATGCCTAAGAAAGTCATGAGATAAGAGTGGTCAAAAGAAGACAGGGTTGTTGATCCAATTGCAAACTTCCTTGGCGTCCTATGTCAAACATCACTTTGGTTGAGTTGGGTGCTATTTGCTAGATTTCTCAAGAATTCCCAATGTCTTCCATTTTGGTTATGTTTGTTGCTCCTTAAATATGGATAGGAAATCCTTCTTATTGAAATATTTCAACTATGATTTCCTAGTTTTTATGGCAAGAGTTTATTCTGACAATTTTAATTTTTTTTATGTATTGACAAAAAAAATATCAGTTACTCCAGTTATGGCCCGTTTGATTTGCGGATATAGAGGTTTGGGATCGGAATTGGAACAGGCCATTTTGATTCTAACTGTTTGGTTGGGTGGAATCAAAATGCAATTCCCATTGCTGATGGAATGACATTCTCCTATTGGAAATGAAATTCCTCTCCCTTCCTTGAGAATGAAATTCTGTTTCAGCTTATTCCAATTTTTATTCTGATTCATGTTGAACCAAACAGTCTATGAGAATAGACCATTTTAATTCTGATTCCCACGAATTTTGATTCCAATTCTAAACCAAACGGACCTTAAAATTGCGTTGAGCTAAAACCAGGCTTCCATGCATTATTATAGCCTCACTTTACGTCAGTTCATCCAATTCAAGGTGGGACTACATCAATACCTCGTGGGCCGATTCACAATTTTATGCCAGCGCTATACAAAGAGGAAAAAAAGTGATAATAGCTCAAATATTTTAGTATGTAAAATTCTACATTGAAACAAGTGGAACCTCCGTTTTCTTTTCTTTCCACCGGGTGCCATTAGGCCCCATGAATCAGTGTTTAGAAAATTGGACCGGATTGGCCGGTTGGACCGATTGACTGTGAGTTGGACCCTTGGCCGGTTTGATAAACTATAATGTGTAAAAAACGAGACAAAACTAGTAGCCAGACAGTTGAATCGGAAAATCAGTGACCTGGTCCTGCTTTTAAAAAGTTAGCTGATTTTTTAACACATAAATGCAAAATTCTGAAGGCCATAACTTTATAGTCGAATGTCCAATTTGAGTGATCTTTTTTTTTTTTTGAAAAATACGGACAGACCTAATGCAGATTTCTGATTCCCACTGCAAAGCTATAAACATTCAGAAGGTCCAAAAACCACACTCTATGCACCTCGCCCATGAATTGACATCAATTCCAAGTTAGCACCTACCCCAAATGTATTTTGAGCCTACAAATTCTGACCCTGGGGCTATCGGTCATTCTCCCTTTTTTTTTTAATTTTGGGTAGATTTTTGAAACCTACGTGTTCCAAATGTGAGAATGGTGCCTTGCCCCACTATTTTTGTTAAAAATGCTTTTTTTTTGCTTCAAATCTTAATTTTTAATATAAAAGTTTAAAACTAAAATAAAAAATATGTACTATAGAAGAATATAATTATATATTTTAGATATATTATAATCTAATATATAATTTATAATATTATGTATATATTATATCATCACGGTTTAGCCTCCGGTTTAACTCTGATTGAACCTCTGACCCATGAATCCCTCCTTTATTGGGTCGATGCCCGGTCTGATTTTCTGAACATTGCCATAAATATTAGCTAGAACTTTTGATTTACTCGGTAATTTGTACTGACCGAATGAGATGCACTAATGCTGGTTCGAAGTTGTTCATTTCACATACAGATTCTGATCAAATATATATTAGATTGTTTTTTCTTATTTTATTTTTATTATATTTATCCTCAGTGTCATACACTAAATAGCACTCCATATCAGTCTTATGGAAGTGCAAACATGTTTTTGGTTTTTGAAAGAAGGTTATATGCTGAATCAAATATTTTCACTTTGTTTTGAAAAAAAACAAAAAATCTAAGAACATGCTTTTATTTTTATTTAGAGTTTCTATGTTTCTATCACTTTTCTTTCTTTATTTTCTACAAAAAAGAAAATTAAAATTACCAAACCTCTTTGGCATTCTCTTTTTCTTGGAATGCTACTCTTTATTTTTTCCCTCGTGGTTACTGACATTTTATTGATAACCATTCTGTGATAAAAAGGTAGTTCCTACATTTTTTTTGACAAATATTGTTCTCATCATCTGCATATTGGCAATGCCAGCCTTAGCACATGTTACAAAACATAGTTGCCTTTGTATCTGAAAACATAGATTTATTTTCAGATTAATGTTTAAGGGGCAATACTTGGCCTCTACCATCAGCTCTTGATTTTTATATCTAAACCCTAAAATTTAAAATCTAAACTCTAAATCATGGTTGAAAACCGGGCCAGATCAGTTGATCTAAGAATTGGTCATCACTTCAGATCCAATTTTGCACCCAATACCAAATCAGATGGTTGGCATGTCTTGGTTCGATTTGATTAAAATACTATTAGGTTTGAGTTCAAACTTGAATTCGACTTGAATTATATTTTCTGGCTTAAGTTTGGTTCGATTAAATATTTAATGAACTCATATTTGACTCAAAAACTCATAAATAAACATATTTATACATTTTATATATAACGATATTTTTTAGAATATATACTATATTCTTATATTATAAAATATATATTTTTTATTCTATGATATATACATATGTATGTATATATGTGTTAATTGAGTCAAGTTTGTAAGTTTTCAAGCCAATTTTTTTTATTAGTTGAATTTGAACTTGAATAACTAATCAAGCTTACTCCAAGTTTCGATTAGAGCTCGATTGGATTGCAGCCATTATTTGTAACAATGTTTGCCTATTTCTCAAAGGGGTGGACGGAGGGCAATGTTTTGATTCAGATTGAATTTAATACTTTTTGGTTCTCTTATTTATTTATTTTTTTTTTAAATGAAAATTTTCAAGGGATAAAAGCAGTCAACGCCTTGCATGACCAATTGAATTCTCCACCTTGAAATCATAAAATGTCATGTCCCTTTACTCAAGCTTTATGCTTTGGCATTTCCATTTCTTTGTTTATATGGTTTCAACCACTTAGGTGGTGTTTGTTTGGTAGTTGAAAAACCCATGATATGGTTTTAAAAAACTGAGTCTCATTATTGTTAAAGCGAAGACTTACTTTTTAACCACGTGGCATATTTGACGGTGTTCAGTAGTCAGCTTTTAGTTTTTATTTTTTTTTTGAACGTTCAACCCAAAGAGGGTGTTTTATCCAAGGTTTTACTTTTAAAAAGCCATATGCATGTCAGTTCTGCCTGCTATGGTGCTTGGCACCTAAGAAATTGATATCCAATCAATCGGTATTATTGTTTAAATTCACTTTATATTTTGAGTGATTAAAGTGTTTAAGGTACCATACCTTTACATGTATCTAATGGTTGTCTAGTTATATGTGAATGTAATCTTTGATTCAACAGATACGTTTATATGTATCTAATGGCCATGAGCCGAGCTCTTTACGAGTTATTTAAGCTTGGTTTATGAAAAGTTCAGCTTGATTCGGTTTTAATTATGTTTCGAGTCAAGCTTGAGCCTAAATGCTTAATAAAACTCAGTTCGTGAGGCTCACGAGCCAAACTTGAATAACTATATACAAATATAATAAGAATAATAATAATAATAATAATAAATTACAGAAAATATTATATATAATAAAAATATTATATATATATAATATTTTTATTTATATATATAATAATAACTAATTATTATAATTCTTAATTTTTTAAATATCAAATAAAAAATATTTTTTATATATAATTTTTTATTCTTATAAAACATTATTCTCAAGTTGACCTTGAGTCGAACTAAGCTCGAGCTTACGAGCTTTTGACTCAAGCCAAGCTTGAGCTCAAGGTTCTAGCTCGAATCAAGCTCAAGCTCAAGGTTCTAGCTCAAATCGAGCTCAAGCTCAAGCTCAAGGTTCTATCTCGAACAGAGCTCGAGCCTCGTACTACCTTGGCGAGTCGAGCTAGAATAGCTAGCTATTTAGCTCAGCTTGGCTCGAATCCACCCCTATTAGCCACATAATATTGCTTCTTTGGCTTGTGGGTCATGAAACTTTTCCATGAGGGAATTATTATATAATATACGGAATTAAAAAAAATGTTAATAGCATAAAGTAGGGGGTGCACTTTTTGGGCAGGGAGTGATGCTGAGCACCATGGTTTTTAAAATTGGACCAGGTTGGATGGTTGGATTGATTGACCCAAGAACCAGTCATGGTCATGGCCTCAAATTTGTGTTTGGACCCCAAAACCATTTGACTAGGGTTCAAGCTAGATGGTTAGATTGTTTGACTTGAGAACCTGTGGACAAAATGGTTCCATTTTTGGATTAGTTTTTAAAACTATGGAGCACCCATATCAGCTATTTGGTCTTTGGCTAAAAGGAGGGGGCTCCCTTGACCCCTTTTACCCCAAAGTGCTGGTTGTGAGATTTGATTCCGTGTCAATGCTGGAACAAACCAGCTAACACACCAACTAGCCAGCCTTTGGTATACAACCATGTAGTTTGTGAAGTATACATTAGATCAACCATGATGTGAAAGAACATTAGGTCAACCACAAACTCATGTCAAAGGACATTAGATTGTGGAGATTGTGGCTTGTGTTTATCAACCACCAATTAAATACCCCTTTAATTTTATTTTAGGCTGTGTTTGGTTTGAAAGAAAAAGGTAGGGAAATCCATATATATATATATATATATATTGTATTTTGTATGTATTTGTATTTGTACTCTTTCCAATTTTTAAACCTCTATTTGCACAATACATATTTGTATTTGCACTATACTTATTTGTACTCCTTCCAAACTGAGCCTTACAAATACAAATATATATGGTGCAAATACATACAAAATAATATACAATAAAAGGTTTTGCACTCTAGATATTTGTATTTGTACTCCTTTCAAGCTGAACCTAGGCTCAATCTGGGAAGAGTGTATATACAAATAAGTGCTTATTTGAGTCATTAAGTACTTATTGGTATTTGAGAAATAAGCCCAAATAAGTGCTTATTTTAAAAATAAGGGCTTATATTTAAGCCCAAAATTTTAGCTTTTTTTTAAGTGCTTATACAGTAAGCACTTATTCAATTTTTTTTCTTCCAAAATTATCCCTGATTGAATTTTAAAATACCACTGATAATATTATCCCTAGTTGAATTTTATAAAAACACTTTTATGAAAATACTTTTATGAAAGCACTTTTATGAAGCACTTTTGTGTTATAAAATGCTTTCACAAAAGTGCTTTCCATAAAAATACTCAAAAAAGTGCTTTCGTAAAAGTACTTACTTTTATAAAATGCTTTCATAAAAGTATTTTTGTAAAAGTGCTTCCATAAAAATACTTTCACAAAAGTGCTTTTGTATGGGTACTTTCTTAGAAGTGCTTTCGTAAAAGTACTTTGGTTTGTGGGAATAAGGTCTTAAATGGGATTTGAATCCAAATGAGCCAGCCGTTTCCATTTCAACTGTTTGGTTGGATGGAATCGAAATTTCATTCTCATTCCTTGTGGAATAGCATTCCCCCATTTGAGTGGATAGCCATTCCATCTTACTTCAATTCCCATTCAATTCCTATTTGAACCAAACAAATTATGAATAAATCATTCCAATCCCAATTCCAAAGGACTGTGATTCTGATTTCGATTCCAATTCCGACTATAAACCAAATGGACCCTAACTTCCATTGGATAGAGGATGATCTTGGTTGAACTGCCCCTTCTAAAACATTGGCCACAAATGGGATGGTTGTTTGAAGTTCATGAAAAAAAAAGTAAGCATGGTTTAAGAATGCATTGGCTTCTATGGTTCTTAAGCACAAGAGTAATTACTTTTGTGCATTAGAAAAGTTTGTTTGGTTACTCTGTAAAACTTGCTTTTCAACTCACTACTGTTTTTACTTTCCTTTGTAATTCTACTATTCCATATTTAATCAATTTGACAAATTGATTCGTTGTAAAATCAACATTATTTATTATCTTTAACCTTCTTTTTGTCACGTCCACATTTATGTAGGGTTTCAGAAATGTTAGAAGTTCCCCAACATCCGAAGCCGGTCCTTAATCTCACGTTAACATCACCAAAAGACTTTTTCCTTGCTACCATTAACCAATATCTTTTTCTTTTTTCCTCTTATAAAATTGATCTTTTCCTTTAAGCTGTGTTTGGTTCGAAGGAAAAAGTAGGGAAAGAAAGGGAAAGGTAGGGATTCCTTACTTTTTCACTCAAACCGAACATATCCTTAACGTTTGATTTGATATAAAATAAAAGAAAAAAAGGTAAAATGAGTGAAAGTTGTTAATAAAATTTGTAAAAGTACCTAACAAAATTTCCTCAACTTTTTTCTGTTTCTCTCTTGCTGTCAAACCAAGTTTTAAAAGGTGACATTATTTGTTAGCACATGTGGCACATATCCATAAAGGTTTGTGCTAAGTAAATAAATGTATGTAGATTTTGGTAGAACAAGTATAGATTTATTTCAACATTTGACGGGACCGACTAAAAAAATAAAAATGTCGTCCCTTCTTATTGACGAAAAAGAAAAGTTGTGCTTTGTTGACCGACTAAAAATGGACGTTAGTTCCACCAGACATGAATGTTTCATCAATCAATCTGTAGCCACTCTGTACTTATTATTCAAATGCCAAATTCTTATAGATAGGGGTGAGCAAATAGTTTATTCCGTTAAAAATCAAATTTAATAAATTGAAATTTTTAAAATTAAAATTTTAAATGAAAAATCAAATTGAAATAATCGAAACTGAAAAAATATATGTTATGCAATGTATATATATATATATATATATATATATATATATATATATATATATTTCGGTTGAACTGAATTTCAACATTATATATATTATATATTAAAAAATATATGTTATGCAATGCATATAATAGATTATATATTTTAATACATAATATAATACAATTTAATATATTTTATACATATTATATGTTAATATATATTATAGATAATAAAAGTTCGGTTAATTCGGTTTTTTAGGTTAATCGAATTTCTAAACCTGAAAACCGAATTTTTTCAAAACCAAAATAACAAAAAACTGAATCGTAAAAGTCGAAACCAAAATTTTTAGTTTGGTTTTTTGGTTTTAACCGAATAATGCTCACCCCTACTTATATAAGGTCAATATTTCCATGATCATTTTTAAAGATGGATAGATATTTATTCAGGTAAATGTATTTTATTCGGGCAAGTGTATTTGTCCATGTTCTTTTATTTCATAAGTAAATAAGACATTGATTGTTTTAACCATAAAATGTTATTATTAAAGGGGTAAATATGTCCTATCCAAATGTTGCAATGTCTTCCTAGGTGAGAAAGTTATTTACCCACTTGGAAGATGGGTATCGATTACCCAGGGAAATAATTATTTTTTGCACCCCACATAAATATAAAAAAAAAAGAACACGAGTTTCTCCCAAGTAGGTAGGCAACTTTTCCACCTACAAAAAAAGTTGCCAACAATTAGATGACACAAAATTACCCCTTTTAATAATGATTTTTTATGACTGATACGGTCATTATCTTATTTACATGAAAAATAAAAAAACATGAAGGGGATCCAAAAGGTTTGGGCTTGGGGTCATTCGACCTTTATATAGCCTAAGGCCCATCAGAGCCTTGGCGTTAACTTCGCCATTCTAAGATGATGTTACAATATAAAAAGGGACAAAATGGGGGCCCAACTCTTACTATGCACCTGAGTTCAGAGTCCATATCCAGAGTTCCGTCTCTCTTCGTTATATTTAGTAGTTTATAGTTTATACTGGTGACGTTATCTTATCCATTTATCACATAATCTGCGGGAATTTTCCTGGATGGCTTTCTTTTCCCATCTCATGGTCGAGATTCAAAGTCATGATTCTCTCCAGACAAATTTTGGCCTCAGAAATGAGAAGCCATTTATGGGCTGAAAGTAACTGTCGAAGGAGGACTGGAGGAGTAATTACTCAAATCTTCTTCCATTTCGTTCAAATTTGCAGCTGGGTTTTGCAGAGTTGGATCAATGGGTATTCTTTCTTTACTCTTCTGTCCATTTCGACTATTCCGCTCTACTCTAATTCCTTAGAGATATCAACTCCAATTCGATAGAAATGGTTCTTAGTGATGGGTACCTAAATTTATTTCTTCCATGGCTTTCTTAGCTCTACCTCTCTCTCTCTCTCTCTCTCTCTCTGTTTGTCTCTGTGCTCTAATGGATTTAGCTTTGTAGTTCGGTCCATGATGGTGAAGATGACAGGATGATTGGGACGTCAGTCCTTCAGCAGACCCATCTTTTGATAGCACAGGAGGATCCGATACAAAGTTCTGAACTAAGGGTAAGGGAGCAAGAATGCTTCTCTCTGTTGCAGAAATGCAAAAGCATGGAAGAATTCAAGCAAGTCCACGCTCAATTCCTCAAGCTGGGGTTAGATGGAGATCCTCGTCTCCCCGGCAGCCTTGTCGCGACCTGCGCTCTATCGAACTGGGGAAGCATGGACTATGCCTGTTCAATCTTCAGGCAAATCGATGAACCGGGTCCATTTGAATTCAATACCATGATCAGGGGGCATGTAAAGGATGCAGACCCACAGACGGCACTTCTCTTATATGTGGAGATGCAAGAGAGAGGGATCAATCCAGACAACTTCACCTACCCATTTCTTCTCAAGGCCTGTGCTCAGTTGTCAGCACTTGAAGAAGGGATGCAAATCCATGGGCATACTTCCAAGTTTGGGTTTGAATTTGATTTGTTTGTGCAGAACAGTTTAATCAACATGTATGGGAAATGTGGCCAGATAGAACTCTCATGTAGAGTATTTCAGCATATGGATCAAAAGAGTGTTGCTTCCTGGAGTTCTATTATTGCTTCTCATGCTAGCTTGGGCTTGTGGGGTGAGTGCCTGAGGCTGTTTGGAGACATGTCCAGTGAGGATTGTTGGAGGCCTGATGAGAGCACATTAGTTAGTGTTATCTCCTCATGTACCCATTTGGGTGCTCTTGATCTAGGGAGGTGCACTCATGGGTTCCTGCTGAGGAACATGACTGAGCTCAATGTAATATTAGAGACATCATTGATAGACATGTATGCCAAATGTGGTTCTCTAGAGAAAGCTTTATCTGTCTTCAACAAGATGCCCAGAAAGAATCAATTGACCTACACTGTCATGATCTCAGGGCTCGCCGTGCACGGCCGCGGCAAGGAGGCATTAAGGATCTTCTCAGACATGCTTAAAGAAGGACTAGAGCCAGATGCAATCGTCTATGTGGGTGTGCTAAGTGCATGCAGTCATGCAGGGCTCGTGGATGAGGGCCTACAGTGTTTCAACAGGATGAGAACTGATCATCAGATTGCACCAACAATTCAACATTATGGATGCATGGTTGACCTCATGGCTCGCTCAGGGTTGCTCCATGAAGCATATGATCTCATCAAGAGCATGCCCATGGAGCCAAACGATGTTGTGTGGCGCTGCCTCCTTAGTGGCTGCAAGGTTCACCAGAACCTGGAAATAGGAGAGATTGCTAGTAGGAACCTTTTCCAGTTAGACCCACATAATGCTAGTGATTATGTGCTTCTGTCGAATATGTATGCACAGGCTCACAGGTGGGATGATGTCGCTACGATACGAACCAATATGGTGCAGAGGGGCTTGACCCAGATGCCTGGGTTTAGCTTGGTAGAAGTGAGGAGAAACATACACAAGTTCGTTTCACAAGACAGGTCACACCCCGAGAGTGATGTTGTGTACGAGATGCTTTACCAGATGGAGTGGCAATTGAGGTTTGAAGGCTACTCCCCAGACACTTCTCAAGTTCTGTTTGATGTGGATGAAGAGGAGAAAAGGCAACGGCTTAGTGGCCACAGTCAAAAGCTGGCTCTTGCCTTCGCTCTTATACATACAAGCCAAGGATCCACCATAAGAATAGTCAAAAACCTCCGAATGTGTAATGATTGTCATACGTTTACTAAAATGGTTTCTAAGATCTTTGAGCAATCAATCCTGGTTCGGGATAGAAATCGGTTCCATCATTTCAAGGACGGAACTTGCTCTTGTAGAGATTACTGGTGAATGGAAATTATGTGGCCAAACCCTCCTTTTTATAGGGGCAATTTTGTTTGCTCCATTTCATTGTGATGAGTTTCTTATTACCTTGTTCTGATGAGGAACTGACTTCATTGTCAGGAGATTTTCAAAGAAAGGAGCAATGGACAGCCTCTTTAACTCCGCCCGTGTGAGCTTGTTTGGTACAGAGACGTTGTGTTGCTTTTGTGTTTTGGGTTTGATCAATACAAATTTGTGTGAGGAAGTGGTTAATCTTTGAAAATACTTTTGAGTCAATAGAAATTGTTATTTTTACCTAAGACGTCAAATTTGATGTTTCTCAAACACATGCATGTTTCAGTTCAAACAGAACCCATATATATGATGTGACAATACATGTCTAACAAATCTGTATTAATCAACCCAAAACGCAACAGCAACATCACTGTACCAGACACCCACAAGTCATCCCCAAGAGACCAAACATGCTGGGATTAATTGGCGGATTATTGGTATTGCACAAGTGGCACAAGTTGGGCAGGGTTAAAAAAGGTTGAGGTTAATGCTAACCTAAACAGAGCCGTTGAACTGCCAACCCTGATACAAATCTAACTTGATAAGATTGCATCAGGTTGGGTTTGGGCTGACACAAAATTTTCACTCCTTTTTGCTTTAAAAAATGTTCACTTTCCTTAGAATTAACTTTCACCTTACCCTGGAGGAACAAAGTAATGGTGCTTTAAAAGTATCCATGTTAAACATACATGCATAATTATATGGCATTTATATATAAATATTTAAGAGACTTGTTGGGTCGGGTTGCCCAAAGCCTCAACTCTAACCCATCTGAGGTCAGGTTCATAGTTTTTAACCAAACCAACTTTTATTTTGAGATTACGTTTCCTGTTTACTGCGATGGTAAGACAAACCCGAGACCACTGGGGGATTGTTGAACATGTCAGTGTTTGGTGAAAAAGGCAAAATATCACATCGATCGGGCGTTTGATTAAAACATTGGCGTGTTCAAAAGACACTAAAGCTCAGTTTGGAAGGAGTACAAATATAAAAATACATATTTGTATTTGTACTTCCAAACTGAGAGTCTCGGGTTTGTCCTGCCATGGTGGTCTCAGGTTAATGGATTGTTTGTTGAGGGATTTATTTCTAAATTCTAATAAATAACAAGTTATTGCAACTCTTAACTTTTAGATACCACGCCCTATAGAGAGTACTCTTGAACTTCATTATTTATAGTGGCCACCAGAAAGGGAAAACTTGTTTATCGCATTCCTCTTATACTTTGTGAATCATGTTTCAGTTAGCTAGTTAGGCCATTAAGATTTTCTTTTTACAAAGCATTGGTTAGAAGTGGGCAAATTTGAGCTGGTAGGCTCTCGTCAAATCTTCTAATAAACCCTTTTCCTGAACAAACTTTAGATGAATAATATATGCTGCTTGTGGAAAATAGCAATACAAGGGAACCTTTTGTTCTTGCAGCCGAGTACATAATCCCAGCTCTTCTCTGTCTAGAAATTCAAACAGATCTCCATTTCTAGGCTGGTTTTGACTCAAAATTGAGGGGAGATCTTCAACTTTATTTTATGTTTCTCTTATTTTCTTCTATAAAACCAAAAATAGCCTTGAGGCCTTCGCTTCAAGCTGATCAGCCTCGGGCAGGAAAATCTCTTACTGCAACGTGTGTATTCTAACTTCTAAGTGGATGGATCTATATTTCAACTCGTGTCAAACATTGGAATGCTGAAGGTAATAACAACAAAGTCGAAATAATTTTTTGATAATTGAAATATCATTAACTAATAAAAAATATGTTTACATAAATTTTGGCTTCTGGGCCAGCACATGAGCAGCTCTTTGGTGTATGACCTAGACTAAGATACAAAAGAGACGTTAAGAGTTTTAAATAAAAAACAATATTTTATCAAGCCAGATACAAAAAGATCAAAAAATTGAAGATTCTTTTCCCTGAAGATTAGACACCATTTTTCGCATCAGAAAAAGACCATTAAAGATTCCCAACCCTGAAACCGAGCAATAGCTTGCAAAATAGCTCCTAATTCTGCTTCAGTGGGAATTTTAACCATCCCTAATTACCACCTGCAGCCATTAAAAGAGCTTTTGCGTTAGATTACAAACAGAAGCCATATGTTCCTCTATTTCTATTACTTACACCCCCATCACATTGAATGATATAACAATCCGGTCATGGGGGAGCTGAACCTGCATTGCATACTTTACTAGTGGAACCTGAAAAATTAGTCACCTCCCTGTAAAGTATTTAAAACATTATAAACCGACTTAAGCACCCAATCAACTGTTAAAAATTCTTTCATTTCAAGCTTTCCACATAAAAAAAACAACTGCCAGCCATGAAAAGAGACTCTTAAAAGTCCTGACTATTTGTTCCCGAATTCTAGACCAAATAAAAAAAATCCTTTCTAGTATTACATTGGCTTTCCTGGAAAGCAATAGACCACAGAGTTGCAAACAAAACCAAACAAGGGACAAATACAAAGAGAAGAATAACAGATTCAAGAGCACTTTTTTTTGGGTCCAGATTCAACACTACTTTGACACATAGGATAAATATCATCATCAACAATTCTTTTAGCACACAAATCAAAATTAAGAAACAAAAACCACGATATAATCTCCAAAGAAACAAACGAATAGCCAACTTCCAAATTTCCTAATCGAACTCAAATTAGAATCTTTCAATGGCAAGTGACAAAACCAAACAAAAATTTTTAATTGTAACCTTACCATTTACATCTCTTGTCCAAACAAATCTATCAGCATTTCTGTTACCAAAAAAAAGTGTTCAAACTATGAGATAGGCTGCTGAAAAATCTCAGACAATTTCTGAATATCCCACCTAGCTGAAGATTGGCATTTTAAATCTTTGACCTATAAGTCCTAAAACCTATGAGATGGAGAGCCGGTAGAAACCATGAAAGAGTTATTGATTGCTATTCAAGGGACATCCCAGACTTTATTTGTTGAATTTAGACCTTATTGTTGGGAATAAATGCATTAACGCTTTAGCTTAAGCTTTCCAAAGGGGTGCAGCACAACTTGGAATTCTTTCATTGTTAGTTAAATATTTACTTTGTAATAATTGCATCCACAAAGAACTCCCTCCAGAAACAAGCCTATTGACTAATTTACAAATTGAAGGTTTATTTACAAGACCCATTCTCTTACAACCCAAGCCACCTATTTAGGACAACATAATTTTTCCCAACTTGCCTGTTTCAAATGATTCTTCAACCAAAACTTTCTTTGAGGTTTTTCCATTTCATTTTCTCCAAGGAAACTAAACAGCACGCCTACAATGCACATGAATAGATTGTAAAACCGAATGAACCAAAGTTTGTCTCCGAGCATAAGATAAAGAAGAAGCCTTCCATTCACTAAGCTTATCTTTCAACTTTTTCTAAAATAAACTCCAAAGATTTTGCTTTGTGTTTCCTCCATAAGATGGGCACTCTCAAATGTTTACAGTCCTTATTTGAGACATTTTCATTTGCCTTCTCAACATTTTAGCACCTTTATGAGTAATACAACTAAACCAAATCCCAGAATTTCGAAAAATTTATGGAAAAACCAGAGAGTTCATGGAATTTTTTTTGATAACTTCAATAAAACCAGCCACTTCATCCATCCCCATTAGCTTTGCCCCCCCCCCCTCCAAATAAATAAAAAAATAAATAAATAAATAAAAAACAACACATCATCCAGAAGATGAAAATGAGATATCTTAAGAGCATACGATTGAACTTGAAACCCCATCAACTTAATTATTTCATTATCTTGCAAGATAAATTTTGTAAAACCCTCCATTACAAGAACAAATAAATAAGAGAACTAGGATGAATGCAACCTGTCTCTCTTATTTCTCATAAGCCTGACTAGTAGTTTGTACAAGATAGTGGCAAAGGTGTTGTTGACATGACTGAAGTAGGGGTGAGCACTACAGTGTTTTAAAGCGCAAGGCACAAACAAGGCGTAGGGGCCAATTTGTGCCCAAGGCACAAGGCGAGGCACATGCCTTTTTGAAGCAAGGCTCAAAAATACAAAAACAATGATAAAAAATAAAAAAAGTCAGAAAATTCAAAAAAATGCCAAAAAAAAAGTAAACATAATATTAATAAAAAAATCTAAACTTAAAATTTAAAATAAATGTTTTAGAAAACGTATTATCTAAAATTAAAATACATAAACATGACATGTAAAGCGTATTCAAATGAAAATTTAAAAATAATATCAAACATATAAAACATTTTCAATAATGTAAAACCCAAAATCTCTTTTTTCCTCAATTGCATTACTTCAAGTAACTAATGTGATATAGAACGTATTACATTCTTGATTCTACGAGCTGCCTTCAAGTAGCTATGTGCCACGCCCCTCGAGGCAAGCCCAAACAAGTCCATGTTAGGGTCTTAAATTCTTAGTTCTCACACAAAAAAATATTTTTATAATTTTAGTTGCTTTTCAAGAAGATATTATATATAATATGTAAGATATAATATATAATATATTATATATTCATATATTAATATATAATAAAATAAAATTTTGATTTCATAATATATATTTTATAATTATAATATATTATATGTTATAATATATATAATAGAGTATATATTATTAAAAAAAATCGGTTTTAACCGAAATAATCAAAAAACAAACAAAAAATTTTGGTTTTTCTATAATTCGGTTTCGGTTTCAATTTCGATTTTTATTTTTTTAGTTCGGTATTGAAAATTTTGGACCAAATAAATTGAATGATCACCCCTAGAAGTAAGTGCTTCACTTTGTAGTCTCAAAGGAACATGGGGCTTTTGTGAAAAATTGGCAAATATTAGATCAAACCCTTATTACAAATGAGGATGTGGAGGATAAAATGGACCATGGGCTATTTGAGGACCACCTGTTTTTCTATTCTCATCAAAGGATCACCTAAGGATTTTATTTTCAAGGCCACTAGAGGGATTCATCAAGGTGATGCATTGTCTCCAATTGTTATTATGTTGGTGGCTGAGATTTTTAGTGGATTGCTAAAATAAGCTGATGAGACAAACATCTTTCAAGGTTCTAGAGTGGGGGATGATGGTCAAGTGGAATTTTTGTTTGGACCATCCATCACTTCCTGCTCTCAAGAAGTTAGTTCCTAGTTTAGCGTCTATTACTGAGTTGCAATGTGAACCGTTTCAGGTTGGCAAGCGTAGTTGAGTGTCATTTGTTCCTAGAGAAAATAATAGTGTCAAGTCCTTTTGTTATTGTCCAAAACATGTGCATAAGATGGGTCCATGTTCTTGTCCATTCTAATGTTGGGGGTCCTTTGTTCATCTGTTTGATTCCTATCGGAAGTTTGTGTCTCTTGTTTCCTCCATGACTATTCCTAGGTCTGGTCTCACCAAATTGGAAGATGGCAATGGATGACGAATTTCATGCTCTTCAGACTAATCATACTTGGGATCCTCACTCCTCTCTCTTGGAAACAAGGCAGGTTGTCCTTGAGTTTACACAGTTAAGCATTGGCTTGATGATAGTGTGGAGCAGTATAAAGCATGGTTGGTGGCAAAATGTTACACCCAAACTTATTGTGTTGATTACATTGACACATCTCGAGTTGCTAAGATGAGCTTTGTATGTCTTATTATTTCTTTGGCAGCATACTATGATCAGTTGTTATTTCAGTTGAATGTGAAGAATGCCTTCCTCCATGGTGACCTTTAGGAGGAAGTGTTTATGGAGCAACCTCCCAGGTATGTTGCTCAGAGGGAGGTTGGGAAGGTATGAAATACCATACATGTATTAATAGAGTATAATGAACAATATGATATGAGATGGCATAATCTAAAGTGGCCTAATTTTAGGCTCAATATACAACAGTTTTCTGAGTCAATTCCATTTAATATATCATGAATCAACCAATTTTGTGATTCAAAAACAGTGGGGAAGCAGTTTTCCTGGTCATCAGTACAAGTATCCATAGACAGTTCTTTCTTTAGTTCCCATTTTGAGTTTGAAAACCTTTTTGTAATTTCAAATGGGATAGTGGTCAAACTGGCTTTTGTACTTCTCCATTGTACAGCCCCTGGTTGTACATGGGAACTTTATTTATCTATTTTAATGAATTGATACTTTACCTCTTCTAAAAAAATGGTGAGATATATGAAGACTATAATCATTTTTAATTGCTTTAAATACCTTATTTTCTGGATGCAACAATAGATCAGCCAAAACCTTCATGCGGAAGTATGGGATATCATCCTATATTTTCAAAAAGTTAAACAATATTAAGTCAAACATAAATGTTAAGAAAAAAATTCCATAAATTAAGGGATAAAAAAATACAGAAAACATTTGGAGCTTATTTTCAATTACCTGTGCAAAGGACTTCATTAACCGTCCATCCCAATACTCCATATAACATATCACAAATATACCACAATCGCAACTGTTACAAATAACAACCACCATTTAACCTCTTGCATCTGATCCATTATAGTTACTAATAATGCCAAAGCTAATAATAAATACATCAATTATTGAATCAATTACTCGGATTTTTGAATTGGAAGTTCGGGAAGTAGCACAGGCCATTCTGTAATTGCCATGGGTCTTCCACTCAAGCTACTCAGTATGTCGTTACAAGTTTCTTTCTAGAAATTAAACCCAACCTTTGATTAGCACATGGCAATAGATGATGACAAGAACAATTAAAACAATATTTACTGCAATACAAACCATTCTAAGAAGATACTTCAGCTCTATAGTGAATCCATCCATTGGTAAGCTGTTAAGAACCTCCACTCTCTTATCCCTTAGATTTATGACGTATACGAACCAGTGGGAGTCAACGCAAAGGGGAATGAATAACTGTTTGCAAAATATTAAAGTTAGTTGTACTTCAAATTAATTTATCTATTGCATGAGTTATCCAAGACATACCAATTCACATTGCAACAGATCATATTTAAGTAGACTTTGATAAAAAGCTTTCAACTCCTCTAGACTTGGGGGTTCATCTTTTAGAATCTTTTCCTGCATTTACAATTAGGAAAATTGGTAGATAAGACAATGGTAAGTCATCTTACTGATTTAGTATATGTAAGAATTGAAAACTTACCGCAAAATATGAGGGAAAGTAATGACGTTTTACCAAACCATTAGCTAACTGTTCATGCACTAGTACATCCATCACGCAGTTCATAACCTGCACAACAAACAAAGCTTGTTATTTTAACTCATTGTTATATAGATATACAAAGTAAATCACTATAATTTGTCTTGATTACAACTTACAGCACTAGAAACCCAATTACCATCCCTCATGCAAAGAAGCTCAGACCTTGTTAGGTGAGACGTCCATAGAATTACCAAATTTTCACTATATAAAAGGATATAGTTACATGGAATAATTGAAGCTACATGTGATAACAAAGAATAATAAAATTAATGGGTATCTACATGTACTTACTCAAATGGTCCATTGGGGTTAAATAAAGCATATACAATTGCTTTTTTCTCCAATTCGGTGAAAGAAGGAAAATCTGAAGCATGTGGAAACAACACATTTGTCTGTTAACAAGAAAATGCATAGTTACTATATAGTTCTGAAAAACTCGAAAACAAAGATTTATTTCACTTTGAACGAAAAAAAAAACACCAAAGGATTAGTGACATGAAATTCATTCTGAGCTGTAAATTTTGCACTCCACCATTGATGCAGCATTATAACATTGGATTTGCAAAGTTGTAGAGGGTTTAGGGACGATGAGACTGCTTCTGTGGTTAATCTTTTGCAAATACTAGGCAAAACTTTTTTGGATCCTTCTAGTCATGACATAAGGATTTGAGCTCCTCAGCCAAGATACTCTTTTCTTGTGTCTCCTTTTTCAACTCTCTCTACCAGCCTGCTTCTCCTCAGGTTTTTCATCCCAATGAAGTATGGTGTCGTCTGATACCCCTCAAAGTAGCTGCTTTTTGTTGGGAAATGTGCCACGAGAAGGTGAATACTTTGGATTAATTGCAAAGAAGAAGATTGTTTATGTGCTTATCCCCAAATTGGTGCATCCTTTGTAGATCTAATGGTGAGAGTTGTTATCCCCATCTAATCTCCTGTCCGTTCACTGCAAACATTTGGGATTGGTTGTTTTCTTTATTTTGGAGCAGGTGGAATTTCCCAACAAAGGTAAACCTTCTGTTTGACCCATCTACTTTCATCTGGCCTATGAAAGGGGAAGAACAATGTGCAGATTAGAGCAACTCTGATTTGGATGCTACCAAGAAATAAATGCACCTAGAAAGGGAGATGGTAAAAGAATTTATGACAATAGAGCTAATACATTGGATTCCTCACTATTCTCCTTTGATGACCTTCGGAGAAATTGGGTTGTGGTGGAAAGAAGCTCTTTTAGAAAGGAAAGAGCAACCACAGTGTGGATGCATCTAGAAGGATATGTGAAACTAAATTTTGATAGAAGCAGTCACGACAATCCAGGTCCCTTAGGACCTGGAGGGGTTATATGAGATAAGGAAGGGCACATTATTGCTTTATTTTCGGGTCAGATGGGGAGTGCAGAACTCTGTAAGGGTTGATTTGATGGTAGTTTTGCAGGGAGTTCAGATTGCATATAAGTTAAACATGGGATATTTGTTGGTTGAAGGTGATTCTAAGCTAGTGGTAGGATGGTTGAAAGAACCAGAGTCAGTAATTTGGTGCTACAAATATGAAATGAAGAAATTTAAATAGTTTACAAGAAACATGACTCTAAGAATACATTCGATGAGAGGGTCAACTAATGCATTTTCTGATACACAAGCCAAATACGACATGGATAGGGACCATCTGTACTGGGCTTAATTGTAATTTGTTATTCTTGTTTGATATGAAAGGCTGCAGTTTACGCCTACCTTTGGGATGCTTGAATTGTTTATTTTTATGACTAATGATTAATGAATTCATTTTTACCAATAAAAAACATTGGATTTGCAAACACATGGGGTAGAACATTTTAGAGCTCAAGTTGCAAAATTTACGTCTCAAGGTGCAATAATGGCACCAGAAAACATGTTTCTGTACTATAGAATTTTTGTCAATATTAACAGTAGAAGATCAAGACTGTAATCAGTCTTGAATCCTAATAGGTTTTAGGTTTACAAAATAGAAGAAAAGTGAGAGAAAGAAGAGAGAATAGAAGAG
>NW_010729183.1:705446-733661 GCF_000365185.1 Nelumbo nucifera
CTGTCAATCTGAGATGCTATTTTCTGAAATCACTATTGTGGGGCCCACTGCTGCGAGAGCAAAATTAGGGTTTCAACTGTAGGTCTGAAATAAGTCCGCAGCTGCACTCTCCAAACAGTCCGCACAAGTAGGACTTATCGTAGGGCAATATGAAACCCTAAAAACTAATCACCTCTGAGAGGGGGGGGGGGGTCGGCCCAACAGTCAAACCCTAGAAACGAACTTAAACACAGTTCGGCAAGTCAACCCCTAGAAACAAACTAGAACACAGTTCGGCCCCTCCTTCTAGACAGGTTTAACCTATCTCGACTGATTGTAGTCTCTGAAACTCAATAAAAAAAAACTTACTTATGTACTTTCGGTTTACTGTCTTCTAGGGTTACCTGAACCCTAACCTTCGCTGCTTCTTCCTGATTACCAACTCTCTGCAAGCCGCGGCAAGTCTTCMACTGCTGCGAACCTCTTCTGGTAATCTCCAAGATTCAGCCACCGAATACTTCTTCAAAGCTTCCAGCCCTAGCTAGTTCTCATGTGGTCGGCTGGACTAGACACACATGAGAAGCCCTAGATAGGCTYTGATACCAAGTAGAAGATCAAGACTGTAATCAGTCTTGAATCCTAATAGGTTTTAGGTTTACAAAATTGAAGAAAAGTGAGAGAAAGAAGAGAGAATAGAAGAGGAACAGGAGAACACAAGTGGTTGAAAAGAGGAACAGATTCTAACAGATCTGCCGCCGCCACTTTCTTATTATTTATAGGTTATGTTTAGTACACAATGGAAAGGACACATCTGCCCTTAGTACTTACATAATAAATAAAGTAAATAAAGCTGAAATAAATAACAACTGAATTAACAAACTGAGGAGAAACTGACACTACTATAACTGAAACAAATAACTACACATGCTGTCCTACGAACACAGTGGGGACCACTGCAGTGGGGCCCACATCAGTGTTCTCTACATTAACATCAAGGAATCAATAAAGAGATAATGATGTTAATTGGAAAAAAGAAAATAAATTGACTTGTATGAAAATTTGATATTAGTTTTGCTATAAACTAGGGTTCTGATATATAGGGTTGGAAGATTTCAGGCACCCAAGCCCATCCAGAAACATATTGGTTGTACTCAAGTAAAATATAGAAAAACTAATAAAATCAAGTGAACTTTACTTACCAAAGATAGGGAAAATTGCCCTATAATGCATTATAACTTCCTAAGATGGCTACATACTGAAAACTAAGTTGGAAGGATAGAAGTATAGAGAGAGGGAAAGAGAGGAGAAAGGGTAGAGAAAGAGAAGAGAGAGAGAAATCCCAAAGAATCACTCCTAGGGTGATCTTTCATCACTTTTTCTGTGGATCATGTGATCCCTGTACCTGAGAATGGTGACTTTGTAGGTCACGGATGACCTGTGTGTGACAGTTTCTGGTACAAGAGCTCTGTTTGTGATCTCCCTTGGTGTTTGAGGTGAAGATCAGTCTGGAAAAATTATTTTTTATTTGACTGTGACTGTAGAGTCTGTTCAGCCATAAAATCAACCAAAAAATTATTTTTTTTTTGGAAAATTAGAGCTGTTTTGTGTCCAGATCATGTCCAGACTGTAGTAGGGGTGCGTGAGCTGAAGTTTTAGTGTGTTTCTAGGACCAACCTGTATCAGAAGTTACCCTTAGGTGTGCGTTCAAAGCTGAATAGTGAACCGAATTATGTCCTTTGAAGATTCTGCATACTTGGGTGTTAGTGTAGGTCAAAATGGAATGAGTGGGGAATAGATATGGGTTTCCTATGGCTGTAGTCCCCTTTGCTGGACTTAATTACCTTGAATGGTCTAGGGGAATTAAACTCTACACCACTGCCAGGGGAAAATATGGTACATCAATGGTAAGGTGAAGGAACCAAAGATTGGGAGTGCTGAACATGACAGATAGGATCAAGAGAATAGCATGGTGATGTTGTGGTTCTTGGTTTTCATGCTGCTACAGGGGAGAAAGACTTTTATGTGGGCTGAAATGGCTTATGAAATATCGGAACAAGCAAAATTGACCTATTCAGAATAGAGGCACTATGTGAAGATCTACCAATTGCAAGCTGAATCATCCACTTGTAAGTAGGGAGAGAGGAGTCTCTTAGTATATTACTCAGATTTGAAATCAATCTAGAAGGAGTTGGATCATTATCAAAGTGTAAATTGGAAGTGTGATGAAGATGCAAAAGCTTATAAGTCCCTTGTCTCTCAACAACGGGTATTTGCTTTTCTCTTGGGATTGAACCCTATATATGAGTCTATAAGAGTACAAATCTTGCGAAGTAAGGACTTACCTTCAGTCAAGGAGGTTTATGCCTTAGTCTAGTATGAGGAGAGTAGAAGTGTGACAAGTTGTTCAGAGGGAGAGCTAGTTGCAATGGTAGTCAAGGGAGGTACATGTGGAAATGGAGGGAGTTATTTCAAGAAGGGTGACTTCTTAAAGAAGGTGGATGACAAAGATAAACTGTGGTGCACACACTATCAGAAGTCCAAGCACACTCGGGACACATGTTGGGATCTCCATGGGAAGCCTAAGTGGGCTTAGGAATTAATAAAAAAATATTAGAGTAAAAAGCCAGTCCAACAAAATCAGAAGAAATATAATTCAGCAAATGTGGCTTCTCAAGAGACTTGTCCAACAACATCTTAGGAATGTCCCTCTGGTTTTGATCCCAAGGAAGAGATTATCAACTCCTTTCATGACCACTTGGATTTATTGGTAGAACACTTTTTCAAGTGGATTCTAGTTCCACACTTCCATTCCTTTTGCGTCTACATCAAATAACTCTGCTACTGCTTTCCATGTGTCATCTCATACCTCTGAATCCCCCTAGATAATTAACTCCGAAGCTTCCAAACATATGACTAGTAAGTCAAATTTGTTTTAGGCATATAACCTTCTCTTGGGAACAGATAAGGTGAGATTAGCTGATGAGTCATTCTCTACCAATAGCTGGTCAAGGAACCATCTCTCTTCCTTTTAGCCTTACCCTTTCTAATGTATTGCATGTTCCTAAATTTCCTATCAATTTACTTTCCATCAGCTACATTACTCACTCCTTGAACTGCTCAGTAACATTTTTTCCATCTTTTTGTGTGTTCCAAGATTTGACCTCTGGGTGGATGATGGGTAGAGGAAGTATGGTGGATGGTCTCTATGTGTTGGAGAATAAAGTTGGTCTTGTGGCTACAGTCTTTGAGTCTGTCTAGTGAGAGTCAAGCCTATTTATGGCATAGTCGTCTTGGTCATTTTTCTTTTGAGTCATCAAAATTTATATTTCCAGAATTATTTAAGTCCTTGTCTTTAAATGAGTTGCAGTGTTAGACGTGTCAATTGAGTAAGCATTGTAGAAGTTCTTTTCCTTTAAGAAATAAAAGATCTGAATTTCCTTTTCACATTGTTTAATCTAATGTTTGGGGCCCTATTACTCTACCTTTTGAAACTGGCTATAAATACTTCAATACTTTGATTGATGATTACTCCAGATACACCTGGACTTATCCTATGCGATCTAGAGATGAATGCTGAAGATTGTGAAAGATTTTCAGCGCATAAATTTTACTTGGTTCTAGACTGAGATTCATATTTTCCAATTAGACACAAAAGAGTATTTTCATAATAATCTCACGGAGTTCTTTGCTTCATGTGGATCCCTCCACCGAAGCTCTTGTGCTAAGACACCTCAACAAAACGATGTTGTCGAGAGAAAAACTATCATCTCCTTGAGGTTGCTCATGGACTATTACTATATATGCATGTTCTAAAACGTTTTTGGATGGATGTTGGAGTTTAAGGCCCCACATCAACTTTTGTTTCCCAAGGCCCCTTTGTTCTCTATTCCAATGCGTGTCTTTGGGTGTCGTTGCTTCGTTCACGACTTATCTTCTACTCATGGTAAACATAAACTTGACCCTCGTTCTATCCTTTGTGTCTTTTTGGGTTATCGTTATCCCTTATCTCAAAAGAGCTATCGATGCTTTGATCCCGCTTCCCACAAGAACTATGTCTCCATGGATGTATCTTTCTTTGAGAATGGTCCCTTTTTTCTTGTTCCTCCTCAGGGGGAGAGTAGGGTTGAGGAGAAACAAATCCAACTTCAGTTGCCTCCTCTTCCTGATCCTCCTCCATTTCGTGTTTTTCTTCGTCGCTGCAAGGACTAGCAGAGTTCAAGAGTCATGGAGCTTGAAGCTATGCTGCCAACATCATCAAATCCTCCAGATGTAGATCCTCCTCAGCTAGGTACACTTGTTCCTGTTGATATGCCTAACCCCCTTGATATTGATCCTCCTGCTATTGATGATCTTGATGCTCCTATTGCTAAGAGAAAGGGTGTTAGATCTTGTACTACTAATCACCCTATCTCCCACTTTGTGTCTTATGATCGTATTTCACATTCATATTGTGTTTTTCTTACCTCCATTGACAACATTTCTATTCCTAAGAATGTAGTAGAAGCTTTATCCATACCTGAATGGATAGATGCGATGAAGGAAGAAATTAATGCCTTGCATAAGAATGACATATAGGAGTTGGTGAATCTTCCTGAAGGAAAAGAACCAGTGGGGTATAAGTGGGCATTCACAGTGAAGCATAGGACTGATGGTTCGGTAGAAATGTATAAAGCTAGACTAGTAGCAAAAGGTTTTATATAGGTGTATGGAGTGGACTATGCAGAGACATTCGCTCCAGTCGCAAAGATGAACTCTATTAGAATTCTCCCTTCACTGGTAGCTAATTTTGATTGAGATCTTCACCAATTGGACATTAAAAATGTATTCTTGAATGGTGACCTAGAGGAGGTGTACATGACCTAGCTTCTTGGTTTTTGTACAAAAGGCAGTGAATAGAAGGTATGCAGGTTAAAAAAATCACTATATGGGATGAAACAATCACCTTGGACTTGGTTCAGTAAGTTTCACTTGGTTGTACAATAGATGGGATTTAAACAATGTCAATTAGATCACAAATCATATTCTATTTGTGAAGAAAGATGAAGAGAAAATTACAGCTCAAATAGTATATGTTGATGACATAGTAGTTACAAGGGATTGGAAAATTGAAATGCAGAAGTTGAAGGAATACCTAGCCACTCAGTTCGAGGTGAAAGATCCAGGTCCCTAACGTTATTTCCTTGGGGTTGAAGTTGCCCACTCAAAAAGGGGCATCTTTTTTCTCAAAGGAAACATGTCCTAGATCTATTAGAAAACATAGACAAGTTGGGAGTGAAACCAAGTGATTCACCAATTGATCCTAACCACTGATTGGGTGATAGTCAGAGGAAAGCTATAAAAGATGTGAAGAAGTTCCAAAGACTGGTAGGAAGACTTTTACATTTATCCATGACCAGACTTGACATTGTGTATGCTATGGGTGCCCTCAGTCAGTTCATGCACAATGCCAAGACTACACGCTTTGAAGTCGTAGAGAGGATTCTTAGGTACCTCAAGAAGTTCCTAGGTGCTGGTTTGTTATTCTAGAAGCATGGGCATTTAAAGGTTGAAGCACATAGGGATGCTAACTGAGTAGGGGCAGTTGATGACAAAAAGTCCACCAATGGATATTGTACCTTTGTGGGAGGAAACTTGGTCACCTAGAAGTAAAAGACAAAGTGTGGTGGCCAGGTCCTGTGCTGAAGCAGAACACAAAGCTATGTCCCATGGAGTTGCTGAAATCATGTGGACAAAGCCTGTTAGGTGAATTGGGTTTTGCAGTCAGTAGTCCTATGTCACTATATTGTGACAACAAAGCTACCATCAACATTGCAACAAACCCAGTCCTCCATGATAGGACAAAATATATTGAAATGGACAAGCATTTTATTAGGGAGAAGCTCGTTGGTAGAGAAGTGTGCACTCCTTATGTTAGCTCAGAATAACAACTTGCAAATATCTTCACCAAAGGTCTCTACCACTTGCGGCATAATGATCTGTGTGACAAATTAAGCATGATTGACATCCATGTCCCAACTTGAGGGGGAGTGTTAGAATAATTGTTTATGTAGTGTAGATGTCGCAAGGGCATATAGGTCTTTTTGCCCTTTTTAAGTTTGCCCCATATATATCAATAAAATCTGGTGCCGCTAGAGATCATTTTGAACTCCCAACTCTCTTCTCTTCTCTCATCTTTCTTCTCTTTTCTTCCTTTCTTTAGCTAGTAACTCCATACAGCAAACTTGCAAGAGAACTCCAAAGAAATCTCCATTCATTCATTCATTCATTAACTTCAAAAGGAAGAGAATACATGCTAGAGGAACAGGATGCTATAGCCCGAACCCACATGGGACTGGTCAAAAGGACGAAAATACCCCTACTGTCCAAAAGTATAGAAATACATAAAATTTCAAAAAAAAATCCAATTTTGATTCTTCAGCTCCTGCATTACATTGACTTCTTAGAAAATGATTGGGTATCATCTCCAAGCTTCATTACTCTAAATCTTAAAATTCCCATATATAAGAATAAAAATCCACCATGGCCCAATGTAATATTATTTATAGATTTTAGAGCATCAAATATCAAGATTATTACTAATTAACTTTATATATCATTCAGTGGAATTTGGTCATGCCATATGGATGATAAATTTCAGAGCTAATTAATGAGATATACCCTTACCTTATGGTTTCCAAGACCACTTACATATATCTTATTGGGTGGCTCCACTTGACACAAATAGGCCTTCTGTTACTGAAACATTTAGGACTGTTCAAATTATTACTATAATCCTGGTTTTGCCCTGGTTCAAATGCTCGTCTGCTTTAAACTAAGAAACCCAAACCCTTCTTTTTGATAATTAACAGAATATGTTTCACTGAAAACTACCATACTGCACACAAAAACAGGCAGCAGGTTGAAAAGTACAACGCTGGTTTTCCCAGTAGGAGACTTACAACAAGTAAAAGGAAAAGCAAAAGCTACCATGTATTACAAGCCGGTCTTGGGCATCCCCAATCTAAACAATCCTCTATAGCCAAAGAATCATAAAGCATATTAGCACTCTCGGCACCCACTTGAATGAGATATTCAAGGCAGCACCTAGAGATTAAGCCAGTCTAACGAATATTTTGTGTTTCCATGGGATTTGATCTTCAATTATCAACCATCTTAACACCATTTGACAGTCACCCTCTATTTCCACATTGTTCATTTCCTAAAAGACCAACAGCTTTAATCCTTGAACTAAAGCCAGAAGTTCAGCCCTTAACGAGTTACCTTGACCCATTGGACCTAATAACTTGGAATTATATTGCTACAATGATCTCTAACAACTCCCACACCAGAAGCCCCGGGGTCTCCAAGACAGCAACCATCAAAATTATGTTTGAACACCTCTACAGCAGGAGGGGACCATTCAACCATCCTTTGTTGTCTTATAATCTGAAACCCCACAACAATCTTCCACTCCCTAAGAAAATCATTAATAGATACACCTCTGAATTCCCCACATATCACAGCCCAACGAGCAACTTCTTTTTGTTTGTGCTATTTTACTTTTGTCCCTCTTCCTCATTACTGAAAGAGGTTGGGGATAGCAGAGAAAGATTTCTTTAGTTTCTATTGATATTCTGTAAGAAGTTCAACCAGTCTGCAAATGTACACAGAAAAAAATAAGCAACTATAAGTTCTTGGTGATTCTCAATATCCCTTTATAAACAAAAGAAAACAGCATGAAAGAACTATAGTTTTTATAACTTGTAGATCAGGAACTTGTGGATGCAAGGAATCACACCCTCAACCAGCTATAGTTCCTTTGGTATAAAGTTCTTTGTCCCCTCCGATTGCAAGCTGCAGATGCCTTGTTATACCTTTAACCTTTTGATCCTTGCTGGTATGGCCTGCCAGTTCCAAAGACTTCTGAGTAAGATAATCCAAGATCGCTGCACAGTACGCAGCAGCAGTCACCTCCACTCTTCCATTGTCTGCAATCCTGGACTTTAGGAGATGGTGGGTATGACCAACAGGAAACTGCTAGCTTGCTCAAAAGGAACAAGACAGGTTTGCTCTTGTCTTTGTCTTTGGTCACATCCAGAGATGAGAATTTCCCAGTAATCAGTCCTTTTTGCCTTTTCCCAACATCTTTACTGCCGAAAAGGGGTTCCCAATTCCTGACAATTTGCGACAGAAAGCTACTCTCAGAAGCAACTGCAGAGTGGGAAAACTTTTCACTGTGCAACAGTTCCAGGCATCTTTCATCTTTCCTTTTTCTTTTCTTTTTCATTTTCTCTTCTTCCTCTGCTTAATCTCTTTCTTCCATACTGTCGGCAACTGAACCAGTCTGGCCAACCTCCCCTGTTCTTCCCTCACCCACCCAGCAGTGTTTTAAAAGCACAAGGCGCAAAAAAGGAACAAGGGCCAATTTGTGCCCGAGGTGCAAGGCGAGGCACATGCCTTCTCGAAGCAAGCCGCAAAAATACAAAAAATGTCAAACATAATATTAATAAGAAATATAAACTTAAATTTTAAAATTAAAAAACCTATTATCTAAAATTAAAATACATAAACATAACATGTATAGCGTATTCAAATGAGAATATAAAAATAAAATCAAGCATATAAAACATTTTCAAGCATGTAAAGCCCACAACCTCTTTTTTTCCTTAATTGCATTACTTCAAGTAGCTAATGTGATGTAAAACATATTAGATTCCTGATTCTACAAGTCGCCTTTGTACCACACCCATCGAGGCAAGCCCAAACAAGTCCATGTTAGGGTCTTAAATTCTTAATTCCCACACAAAAAAATAATGATTTTATAATTTTAATTGCCTTTTAAGAAGATATTTTATTAATGAATGAATGGACAACATTAGCAAATAGGGGGTTCTTGAAGCTTCAATGAGCGAGTGAAGAATCCCTTATTTGCTAATGTTGTTCATTCATTCATCTTAGAAAAATATCTTCGTAAAAGGCAATTAAAATTATAAAATCATTATTTTTTGTGAGAGAATTAAGAATTTAAGACCCTAACATGGACTTGTTTGGGCTTGCCTCAAGGGGAGTGGTCGGGCACCCCCGGCCCAGCCGCTAGGTTCAAAAAAAGCAAAAAAGCGTACAATTTTCAAAAGGCGCATGCCTGGGCCAAGGTGCAAGGCGCATTAGGCGTGCACTAGGCATGTGCCTTTTGAAAGTGATGCACCTAGAACCTGGACGAGGTACCTATCCTAAAATGCACTTCACATGTGTGCCTAGCCGTGCCTTTTAAATCACTGATCCTGGCATTGTTTCAGTAAACATCTTACTTTGACATGAAGGGCATTTTCACTTTTTAAAATTTTCTGTCAATCTTAACAATAAAATGTTTTAACAATGTATATTTAAATAGTTTTACAAGCATCATGATAAATTTAAGTAATTTAATGAAACTAAAGGGTATAAAAGTAATTACCCTAAATTTTATTTATTATTATTTTTTAGATTCTTATGTTGGGAGAGGGTCCAACTAAAACTCAACTAAGCCCAAACTGAACCTTTGTGAGACTGGATCTTGATATTAGGGTTGAATTGAACTAATTGAAGCTTAGGCTGCGAAATGTAAGTCTAAACTCAACTTAAGCAGGATACTGGTTGATTCATTGGGTAAGATACTTGAGCAGCATAGATGAACACTAACATTTTGAGGCTTGGATGATGATGATGAGACACATACTAAAATGAATTACAATAGCAATTGGGCTATTGTAGTTGAAAACTCCTCAAGAAAACATGGAAACCTAACCTCATGTATGAAAACCTAACTCAACCAGGATTATGCTACCACCTACTAATGTGTATATATAGCTCACGTTGGTGGCTCAAATTCAGTCTTGGGTTCCATATTCAATTCCCAAGATTAGGCTCAGGTTAGCCTTAAGCCCATCCCAGCCAATTCAGGTTGCACCACTTTGAATGTCGGCAAATAACGGCCAAGATTGATTACATACCTGGAAATTGTTTGCCTCTTGGGTGTGGGCCATGTTGGCTTCAGGCATTGCAGAAGATCTTTGAATTTGGAGTGACAGTGAAGTGAACCCCTGGAGCATTTCTGACTTGTATTCCATCAATTGTGTGCTTATTAATTGCTTCAGCTTCTGTACTTTAGACTCAAGGGCTTGAAGATGTTGCAGTTGTTGCAGTTGGGCCTCAATATTTCTTAACCTTTTTAGAATCTAATGGCAGACACTATTAGCACTTATATATGCTAACCACCATGTACATGAAGGTAATATTTAAAAAAAAAAGTAACATTTAAAGAAATAAAATAATTAATTACTCCATCAATTGTCTCCTGTTCAGGTTCTGGATGAGCCTCAACTTCCATGACTGTGTTTGATGGGGGAATCTCCTCATCCATCATGGCCTATAAGACAATATTAAAAAAAAAAAAAAAAACATAAAAAACAAAAGCTTGATAAGTATAAATATTGAATAAAAACAATCGTAAAATCATTATACCAAGTTATTAAACCCCCATACCAATCAGTACTCTTGTTGCAATGATGCATTTGATAATAACCCCATTGATGATAAGTGACATCAATAATAAAATAAAGAAATTAATGCATGGGTATTAATTATTTTTTGGAAGATTTTGGACCCAAAGTGGCTGAACTGAATGTCTTATTGCTTCATCTTTTGATGAATAAAATAGTCATGTAATAAAATATTTAGGGATACAGTAATCAACCCCAAATTCAATAGAGCCATTAAGGAGCAGCTTACAATCTATTTAGTGACTTATCCACTAAAAGATAGAAATAAGTCATTCAGTTTAGCTGCTTCAGCTGTTATCAACATCCCTATCATGACATTATGTCTTACAGTACTACTAATGTAACCAAGAGAGCATACTTTCCCTACAAGAAAATTGACAAGAAAGAGTAAACAATAGTTTTAGGAATTCAATGAATAACCTGTACCACGTCAGATGAGGCTCCTTGAAATTGGGATCCTTCTTTGGCCCCTTGCACACTCTGAGTAGGCTGGCACTTAAGTAATTCTTCGGTTCTGTCTTGGATTTCAAATTGCTCTTTCTTCCTGCCATCCTGAAAAGAAAATCATAATTAATTACAAGAGTAGCACGTACTGTATGCAAAAATTAAAGGAATTGATAAAACCAAGAACAATGGGAAGGATATTGAACTTGAAAGTTAATTCAATTTTGTTCCTAGCTTGAAGTTTAAGCTGCTACAGTTCACACATTGTGCAACTGCATATTGCAAATGCTTTGGACAAGATGTCATTGATAATTCTGGACTACACAAAGAAATTCCAGGCTTTATATGTACTTTTCTTTGATTTTTAGTAGAATTATAATTATCTGTAATCTGTATATGCTCAGATCCAGTAGATTGTTGTTGTCGCTTCTTCTGAGCATTTTCTGCAAGATCACGCTTGATCAGGTCTGCAACTTCAGGAGGAACATTTGGGCAGTGTTTTGCATTCTTGCCCATCTTTGCCAGGTGTCGCTTTATCCGATGTACCCCGCCATAAGCAACGTATGTTGCTCCACAATAATTACATTTAAGCACACTTTCATGTTTTCCACGATTTCCATATAGCACTGCTGTACAGTGTTTCCAACTAATATCTTCTTTCTCACGAGTCATCTTTTTATTCCTAGAACTTGATTAAGCATGTAGTCCAGCATTTGCCATCCCAGCTATTGAGAAAAATGAAAGTAATGTCGGTGAGAATTTTAATATCAATGAATAGGAAATCAATTAACAGATCAAATTAATGATTTTATCATACTAGAAAGGTACATAGATTAGAATGTATATAATACAAGAAATACAGACATGATCTGACACCATTGTGTCAAAGGCCTAGTGAACAGATAACAAGTACTGAGATGCAAAAAATTCTAGAGGTTTTATTAGGGATGCTGTTGTAAGACCAAACGATGTGGGCTTGGGTCTATTTAGTCCCTGTTATGTTTTATTTCATTTACATGGGTTATATGCGTAGAGATAAAGAGAGTTAACAGAGGGCTATATTTGTAATTTCATGTTTTCTTCTTGTACATTAGATCCACTTTATTCTTTTGTACTCTATTACTTGTACATCAAGGACAGATTGATCCTTTTACTTCAATAATATAAATACTAATTCTGGGGTGCCGACTGACACTTTTGACACACCCACCAAACTGCTGTCTTCTTCTTCACGATCTGGCTCTGACATGGTATTAGAGCAGGTCACAATCTGATCTGCATAAAGACTATCTTTGTTATTCGATTCTTTTGACTTTTAGGGGTCTCCCTAACAGTATTTGGGAAACCCTCTTATGTCCTTGAATCCTTTTCCTAAGGCTGTTCCAGTCATCCCCTGACAGATCTGAAACCTGGACTGTTTTGCTACCAGCTTCACCTTTTTCCTTCAGATCTCCTCTTAGGAATATCAGATCAATCTGAAACTTTAGATCTGGTGTCACCAGAGGAGTACTTGTGAACTCCTTTGGTTTGGTTTGGATTGGATCAGTTTAAGGAGGGTTTTGATCTCTTTCTTGGATTGATTGACTGCTACAGTTTCCTATTTTGGACACTCGGTTGAAAGGTATTTTTGTTTCACTCTTTGATTTGAAGATTACTTTCTTGGGAGTCTATACTGTTATTTCTTTTTTTTTTTACTATCTTCCTTGGAAGTCTATACTGTGATTCCTTTTTTATGGCTTTGGAAAGAATGGATGTTCTTCCTATCAAATTTAATGGGACGAACTATGCTTTGTGGAAGTTCCACTTTCAATTTCATGTTGAAGAAAAGGGACTTTGGGAATATTTGGATGGGTCTACATCTAAACCTAATGATTCAGACATTAAGGCCCTAAACTAAAGGAAGATTGATAACACAAAAATTGCATCATGGATCCTCAGATCAGTTGAAGTTGATATTGCCATTCCTATGAGGGGGTACTGGACTGCATATGAGATGTATCAGTACCTTGAGAAGGTTTATCAACAATCAAACCTCTCTAGACAGTACCAAATAGAAGTTGATATCTTTTCCTATCATCAAGGAGAGAGGAAAATTCAGGAATGCTATGCAGGGTTTATTAACCTCTGGACTGAGTACAAGCTAGTATACATGGGAGAGGATCCTTCAAACTGTTGTGTGAAGTTTATGAAAGCACACTTTGATAAAAGAAAAATTATGCATTTCTTAATGCATCTCAGTCTTGAATTTGAAGTTGTTAGATCTAATATTCTTAGCCAAGGGACACTTCTAGATCTTGATACTATCCTTGGGGAGCTCTTGAGAGAAGAAACCAGGCTGGTTACATAGACTACATTTGATGGAAAGAAGGACCCTAACATAAATGTTGTTTTACTTGTGACAAAGCCTAAGGAGAAGGATTTTTCCCAAGTACAGTTATGAATGCAAAGAGTTTGGACATATCATCTCACATTGTAAAGAACACATGCACTTATTGCAAGCAACAAGGACATATCATTACAGAATGCCCCACTCGACCTCCAAAAAGGGGTAGGTCTAATAAGAAGAAAGGGTCCTATAAGGCTTATCAGACTTCTGTAGAGAGTTCAGATGCCTCATTCTCTATTGCTTCATTGGCTTCACAGAATGATACCTCCAGTGGAATGTCAAAAGAGAAGATTCGACAACTCATGTCCTTGGCTATCTCTTCCGCCTTTTTTGCTATTGGTCTATTTGGTAAGTCTCTTACCTTCTGCCCTTCATCAAATCATCTTTGCATCATTGATTCAAGTGCATCTAACCACATGATAGGGCCCTCCTTTGGTCACCCTCATAAACTCCATTTCCCTAATAGACACATGTTATTTCAAATGGTGAAAAGTCATGTATACTTGGTTGTGATGATTTACACTTATCTACTTCTAAGTCCTCTTACTCTCACCTACCCAAGACCTTATTTGTACCTAGATTGACTGCTAATCTAATTTTTGTTGGCCAACTTGTGGAAGATGGTAATATTGCCTTTTTTTTATGAGTAATACTGCCTTGTTTTCCTTTGATGGTAGTTTGATATAGGACTGGCAAACTGGGGAGGTAAAGGGGAAGGGGCTTAGACTGGGTTGGCTATTTGCTCTAGAGTTCGAGAAGAAGGCTGATTCTACATCTACTTCATGTTTATTTTCTACTACTTCTAGTTTTGAATCCTTTAATTGTAATAATGACCGGCACTTAATTATTAAAAAATAATGACTAGCACTTGTGGCATAGACACCGTGGTCACCCATTTTCTAAGAAACTTGATTATTTGTTTACTTCTGGTAGTTTACCAACTTCTACTGCTTCTTTTAAGAATATTAATAAAGCATGCCTTACTTGTTGTTTATGCAGGAGCCATATTTTACCTTTTCCTTCTCATTCTGAACATGCTACAGTTCCATTTCATTTAATACATAGTGATGTGTGGTTGTCTCCAGCTATTTCTAGATTGAGGTACAAGTATTTTGTGACTTCCATTGATGATTGCACCTATTTTCCTTGGATTTATTTTCTTTGCAAGAAATCTGAGGTATACTCTACATTCAAACTATTTCAGGCACATGTTACTACTCAGTTTAAAGCCAAAATATGTATCCTACAGTCAGATTCAAGGAGAGAGTATTTTGATGAGGGTTTTCAAGCTTACTTGAAACAACAAGGCATCCTATCCCAAAAATCCTGTCTTGGTACTCCACAACAAAATGGAGTAGCAAGAAGAAAGAATAGAGACATTTTGATTGTAGTCAAAACCCTCCAAAGGATTCCCATGTATCCCTCTTCCATCATCTATCATAGACAACTCCTCTCCTTTCCAGTCTCTCTTTCACCGTCCTTTAGACTTCTCCATGATTCAAGTATTGATTGTGTATGTTTTGTTCAACTTCCGCCCCAAGAATGCACTAAGCTAACAGCACAAGTAGCTTTGTGTGCTTTTGTGGGCTATAGTCCTACCCACAAGGGATTTCTTTGCTATGATCCCATGGCTCGTCACATTTGAATTTCTCGCAATGTTATTTTTCTTAAGAATGTATCTTTCTTTGAGCATATTGTTAAATTCCCTGCTCCCTCTACTTCTTTGCTACACAGTTTTGACTCTACAAATTCTTTAGGAGCACCTACATCACCTTAGCAGCAATTTCAAACTTAATTCAGGAAGCAACAGCCTATGGAAGCAATGGTCATGTAAGTTCATCTGTTCCTCCATCTGAATTCGTTGCACCCACATTACGTCGTTCTTTAAGAATTTCTCGACCTCCTAATTGCTATAGTTTTTTCTCTAGACCATAGCTCTTTTTTTGCTATTTTGTCAACCACATGATGGAGATCACTTTGAGACTGAAGCACCACATAGAATTCATACTTATTTTAGGTATAGATAGCATTAGCTTAGGGTTATTTTGATTAATACACAATTTGGGTTTAATTGTAAAATTTCTTCTTAGTAATGGGGCTATTTAAAATTTTCATCGGGGGGTAAGTGAAACTTTCTTATTTGGTAGGGACTTAATTGTAATTTTTAGTTCTAGGTTTTTTATAAACGCACATTATGTTAGGGTTGTATGACATTATGTTTTTGAGAAATAGAAGTCTTTCATATCCATTTTCAAACTTCCTCTCTTCCTTCTGTCTTCTAATTTCTTGTAACAGGTGGTGGTTTTGCATCAGTTTGGTATCAGAGTTCAGTTCCATGTTCCTTCTGCTCACATCTGAACCAAAGCATCTCAGCCACCTTCCTCTTCCTCTACTTCCACTGACTGAATAGGAGAGGTCAGTGGTTTCCATCTTCTCTATATTTCCTTCTTCTTCTTACCATTCTCTCTCTTCTAGTCTCTTTCCTTCTGTAGGTGTTCAAGACCGCTATCAGTCTTGATCACTAAAAAGTTTCAGATTCGATGAGAAGAGAAAGTGAAGTAGAAAAAAGAGTGGTGAGAGAGCAGTAGAACACAGATTTTGAGGAGAACAGAATGTCAATATTCTGCCGCCGCCACTTTAATTTAATATATATATGTTATGCTAGTTACATGAAAGGACATATCTGCCCTTGGTGTTTACATCATAACTGCTAACACATAACAAAGAATATAAAAGTGAAAAATAAATAGCAACTAGGGATAACAGAATAACAAATTGACCACAGCTGTGACTAGATACATTCTACCCTACGGACAGAGTGGGACCACAGCTGTGGGGCCCACATCAATGTTCTCTACACCTTCTTCTTTGCTTCAACAGTTCAACCTTCTTTCTTTCTCCTTCCTTTCCTCCCCCAACATTGTTTTCTGCAACCGAATTGCACACAACAGTCACCGTTTCTTTCTCTCCCTCTCAATCTCTTTTCTTTCCTTCTTTCTTTCCTTTCTTTATTTCCAAATTCTGTTATTGATCTCTCTCTCTCAATCTCTTTTCTTTCTTTCTTCCTTTTCCTTATTTCCAAATTCTGTTTTCAATAACAGAACCTTAACGATAGTGATCTCACCCATTCTCTTCTCCCTATCTTGTTGTCTACATTCTTGTTCTTGTTCTTGTTGCCTCTTCTTCTAGTCTTTTTGTTCTTGTTCTTATAGCCTCTTCTTCCAGTCTTTCTTTTCGTGTTCTTGTTGTCTCTTCTTCCAGTCTTACTCTTCTTGTTCTTGTTCTTGTTGCCTCTTCTTCTAGTCTTTTTGTTCTTGTTCTTATAGCCTCTTCTTCCAGTCTTTCTTTTCGTGTTCTTGTTGTCTCTTCTTCCAGTCTTACTCTTCTTGTTCTTGTTCTTGTTGCCTCTTCTTCTAGTCTTTTTGTTCTTGTTCTTATAGCCTCTTCTTCCAGTCTTTCTTTTCGTGTTCTTGTTGTCTCTTCTTCCAGTCTTACTCTTCTTGTTCTTGTTCTTGTTGCCTCTTCTTCTAGTCTTTTTGTTCTTGTTCTTATAGCCTCTTCTTCCAGTCTTTCTTTTCGTGTTCTTGTTGTCTCTTCTTCCAGTCTTACTCTTCTTGTTCTTGTTCTTGTTGCCTCTTCTTCTAGTCTTTTTGTTCTTGTTCTTATAGCCTCTTCTTCCAGTCTTTCTTTTCGTGTTCTTGTTGTCTCTTCTTCCAGTCTTACTCTTCTTGTTCTTGTTCTTGTTGCCTCTTCTTCTAGTCTTTTTGTTCTTGTTCTTATAGCCTCTTCTTCCAGTCTTTCTTTTCGTGTTCTTGTTGTCTCTTCTTCCAGTCTTACTCTTCTTGTTCTTGTTCTTGTTGCCTCTTCTTCTAGTCTTTTTGTTCTTGTTCTTATAGCCTCTTCTTCCAGTCTTTCTTTTCGTGTTCTTGTTGTCTCTTCTTCCAGTCTTACTCTTCTTGTTCTTGTTCTTGTTGCCTCTTCTTCTAGTCTTTTTGTTCTTGTTCTTATAGCCTCTTCTTCCAGTCTTTCTTTTCGTGTTCTTGTTGTCTCTTCTTCCAGTCTTACTCTTCTTGTTCTTGTTCTTGTTGCCTCTTCTTCTAGTCTTTTTGTTCTTGTTCTTATAGCCTCTTCTTCCAGTCTTTCTTTTCGTGTTCTTGTTGTCTCTTCTTCCAGTCTTACTCTTCTTGTTCTTGTTCTTGTTGCCTCTTCTTCTAGTCTTTTTGTTCTTGTTCTTATAGCCTCTTCTTCCAGTCTTTCTTTTCGTGTTCTTGTTGTCTCTTCTTCCAGTCTTACTCTTCTTGTTCTTGTTCTTGTTGCCTCTTCTTCTAGTCTTTTTGTTCTTGTTCTTATAGCCTCTTCTTCCAGTCTTTCTTTTCGTGTTCTTGTTGTCTCTTCTTCCAGTCTTACTCTTCTTGTTCTTGTTCTTGTTGCCTCTTCTTCTAGTCTTTTTGTTCTTGTTCTTATAGCCTCTTCTTCCAGTCTTTCTTTTCGTGTTCTTGTTGTCTCTTCTTCCAGTCTTACTCTTCTTGTTCTTGTTCTTGTTGCCTCTTCTTCTAGTCTTTTTGTTCTTGTTCTTATAGCCTCTTCTTCCAGTCTTTCTTTTCGTGTTCTTGTTGTCTCTTCTTCCAGTCTTACTCTTCTTGTTCTTGTTCTTGTTGCCTCTTCTTCTAGTCTTTTTGTTCTTGTTCTTATAGCCTCTTCTTCCAGTCTTTCTTTTCGTGTTCTTGTTGTCTCTTCTTCCAGTCTTACTCTTCTTGTTCTTGTTCTTGTTGCCTCTTCTTCTAGTCTTTTTGTTCTTGTTCTTATAGCCTCTTCTTCCAGTCTTTCTTTTCGTGTTCTTGTTGTCTCTTCTTCCAGTCTTACTCTTCTTGTTCTTGTTCTTGTTGCCTCTTCTTCTAGTCTTTTTGTTCTTGTTCTTATAGCCTCTTCTTCCAGTCTTTCTTTTCGTGTTCTTGTTGTCTCTTCTTCCAGTCTTACTCTTCTTGTTCTTGTTCTTGTTGCCTCTTCTTCTAGTCTTTTTGTTCTTGTTCTTATAGCCTCTTCTTCCAGTCTTTCTTTTCGTGTTCTTGTTGTCTCTTCTTCCAGTCTTACTCTTCTTGTTCTTGTTCTTGTTGCCTCTTCTTCTAGTCTTTTTGTTCTTGTTCTTATAGCCTCTTCTTCCAGTCTTTCTTTTCGTGTTCTTGTTGTCTCTTCTTCCAGTCTTACTCTTCTTGTTCTTGTTCTTGTTGCCTCTTCTTCTAGTCTTTTTGTTCTTGTTCTTATAGCCTCTTCTTCCAGTCTTTCTTTTCGTGTTCTTGTTGTCTCTTCTTCCAGTCTTACTCTTCTTGTTCTTGTTCTTGTTGCCTCTTCTTCTAGTCTTTTTGTTCTTGTTCTTATAGCCTCTTCTTCCAGTCTTTCTTTTCGTGTTCTTGTTGTCTCTTCTTCCAGTCTTACTCTTCTTGTTCTTGTTCTTGTTGCCTCTTCTTCTAGTCTTTTTGTTCTTGTTCTTATAGCCTCTTCTTCCAGTCTTTCTTTTCGTGTTCTTGTTGTCTCTTCTTCCAGTCTTACTCTTCTTGTTCTTGTTCTTGTTGCCTCTTCTTCTAGTCTTTTTGTTCTTGTTCTTATAGCCTCTTCTTCCAGTCTTTCTTTTCGTGTTCTTGTTGTCTCTTCTTCCAGTCTTACTCTTCTTGTTCTTGTTCTTGTTGCCTCTTCTTCTAGTCTTTTTGTTCTTGTTCTTATAGCCTCTTCTTCCAGTCTTTCTTTTCGTGTTCTTGTTGTCTCTTCTTCCAGTCTTACTCTTCTTGTTCTTGTTCTTGTTGCCTCTTCTTCTAGTCTTTTTGTTCTTGTTCTTATAGCCTCTTCTTCCAGTCTTTCTTTTCGTGTTCTTGTTGTCTCTTCTTCCAGTCTTACTCTTCTTGTTCTTGTTCTTGTTGCCTCTTCTTCTAGTCTTTTTGTTCTTGTTCTTATAGCCTCTTCTTCCAGTCTTTCTTTTCGTGTTCTTGTTGTCTCTTCTTCCAGTCTTACTCTTCTTGTTCTTGTTCTTGTTGCCTCTTCTTCTAGTCTTTTTGTTCTTGTTCTTATAGCCTCTTCTTCCAGTCTTTCTTTTCGTGTTCTTGTTGTCTCTTCTTCCAGTCTTACTCTTCTTGTTCTTGTTCTTGTTGCCTCTTCTTCTAGTCTTTTTGTTCTTGTTCTTATAGCCTCTTCTTCCAGTCTTTCTTTTCGTGTTCTTGTTGTCTCTTCTTCCAGTCTTACTCTTCTTGTTCTTGTTCTTGTTGCCTCTTCTTCTAGTCTTTTTGTTCTTGTTCTTATAGCCTCTTCTTCCAGTCTTTCTTTTCGTGTTCTTGTTGTCTCTTCTTCCAGTCTTACTCTTCTTGTTCTTGTTCTTGTTGCCTCTTCTTCTAGTCTTTTTGTTCTTGTTCTTATAGCCTCTTCTTCCAGTCTTTCTTTTCGTGTTCTTGTTGTCTCTTCTTCCAGTCTTACTCTTCTTGTTCTTGTTCTTGTTGCCTCTTCTTCTAGTCTTTTTGTTCTTGTTCTTATAGCCTCTTCTTCCAGTCTTTCTTTTCGTGTTCTTGTTGTCTCTTCTTCCAGTCTTACTCTTCTTGTTCTTGTTCTTGTTGCCTCTTCTTCTAGTCTTTTTGTTCTTGTTCTTATAGCCTCTTCTTCCAGTCTTTCTTTTCGTGTTCTTGTTGTCTCTTCTTCCAGTCTTACTCTTCTTGTTCTTGTTCTTGTTGCCTCTTCTTCTAGTCTTTTTGTTCTTGTTCTTATAGCCTCTTCTTCCAGTCTTTCTTTTCGTGTTCTTGTTGTCTCTTCTTCCAGTCTTACTCTTCTTGTTCTTGTTCTTGTTGCCTCTTCTTCTAGTCTTTTTGTTCTTGTTCTTATAGCCTCTTCTTCCAGTCTTTCTTTTCGTGTTCTTGTTGTCTCTTCTTCCAGTCTTACTCTTCTTGTTCTTGTTCTTGTTGCCTCTTCTTCTAGTCTTTTTGTTCTTGTTCTTATAGCCTCTTCTTCCAGTCTTTCTTTTCGTGTTCTTGTTGTCTCTTCTTCCAGTCTTACTCTTCTTGTTCTTGTTCTTGTTGCCTCTTCTTCTAGTCTTTTTGTTCTTGTTCTTATAGCCTCTTCTTCCAGTCTTTCTTTTCGTGTTCTTGTTGTCTCTTCTTCCAGTCTTACTCTTCTTGTTCTTGTTCTTGTTGCCTCTTCTTCTAGTCTTTTTGTTCTTGTTCTTATAGCCTCTTCTTCCAGTCTTTCTTTTCGTGTTCTTGTTGTCTCTTCTTCCAGTCTTACTCTTCTTGTTCTTGTTCTTGTTGCCTCTTCTTCTAGTCTTTTTGTTCTTGTTCTTATAGCCTCTTCTTCCAGTCTTTCTTTTCGTGTTCTTGTTGTCTCTTCTTCCAGTCTTACTCTTCTTGTTCTTGTTCTTGTTGCCTCTTCTTCTAGTCTTTTTGTTCTTGTTCTTATAGCCTCTTCTTCCAGTCTTTCTTTTCGTGTTCTTGTTGTCTCTTCTTCCAGTCTTACTCTTCTTGTTCTTGTTCTTGTTGCCTCTTCTTCTAGTCTTTTTGTTCTTGTTCTTATAGCCTCTTCTTCCAGTCTTTCTTTTCGTGTTCTTGTTGTCTCTTCTTCCAGTCTTACTCTTCTTGTTCTTGTTCTTGTTGCCTCTTCTTCTAGTCTTTTTGTTCTTGTTCTTATAGCCTCTTCTTCCAGTCTTTCTTTTCGTGTTCTTGTTGTCTCTTCTTCCAGTCTTACTCTTCTTGTTCTTGTTCTTGTTGCCTCTTCTTCTAGTCTTTTTGTTCTTGTTCTTATAGCCTCTTCTTCCAGTCTTTCTTTTCGTGTTCTTGTTGTCTCTTCTTCCAGTCTTACTCTTCTTGTTCTTGTTCTTGTTGCCTCTTCTTCTAGTCTTTTTGTTCTTGTTCTTATAGCCTCTTCTTCCAGTCTTTCTTTTCGTGTTCTTGTTGTCTCTTCTTCCAGTCTTACTCTTCTTGTTCTTGTTCTTGTTGCCTCTTCTTCTAGTCTTTTTGTTCTTGTTCTTATAGCCTCTTCTTCCAGTCTTTCTTTTCGTGTTCTTGTTGTCTCTTCTTCCAGTCTTACTCTTCTTGTTCTTGTTCTTGTTGCCTCTTCTTCTAGTCTTTTTGTTCTTGTTCTTATAGCCTCTTCTTCCAGTCTTTCTTTTCGTGTTCTTGTTGTCTCTTCTTCCAGTCTTACTCTTCTTGTTCTTGTTCTTGTTGCCTCTTCTTCTAGTCTTTTTGTTCTTGTTCTTATAGCCTCTTCTTCCAGTCTTTCTTTTCGTGTTCTTGTTGTCTCTTCTTCCAGTCTTACTCTTCTTGTTCTTGTTCTTGTTGCCTCTTCTTCTAGTCTTTTTGTTCTTGTTCTTATAGCCTCTTCTTCCAGTCTTTCTTTTCGTGTTCTTGTTGTCTCTTCTTCCAGTCTTACTCTTCTTGTTCTTGTTCTTGTTGCCTCTTCTTCTAGTCTTTTTGTTCTTGTTCTTATAGCCTCTTCTTCCAGTCTTTCTTTTCGTGTTCTTGTTGTCTCTTCTTCCAGTCTTACTCTTCTTGTTCTTGTTCTTGTTGCCTCTTCTTCTAGTCTTTTTGTTCTTGTTCTTATAGCCTCTTCTTCCAGTCTTTCTTTTCGTGTTCTTGTTGTCTCTTCTTCCAGTCTTACTCTTCTTGTTCTTGTTCTTGTTGCCTCTTCTTCTAGTCTTTTTGTTCTTGTTCTTATAGCCTCTTCTTCCAGTCTTTCTTTTCGTGTTCTTGTTGTCTCTTCTTCCAGTCTTACTCTTCTTGTTCTTGTTCTTGTTGCCTCTTCTTCTAGTCTTTTTGTTCTTGTTCTTATAGCCTCTTCTTCCAGTCTTTCTTTTCGTGTTCTTGTTGTCTCTTCTTCCAGTCTTACTCTTCTTGTTCTTGTTCTTGTTGCCTCTTCTTCTAGTCTTTTTGTTCTTGTTCTTATAGCCTCTTCTTCCAGTCTTTCTTTTCGTGTTCTTGTTGTCTCTTCTTCCAGTCTTACTCTTCTTGTTCTTGTTCTTGTTGCCTCTTCTTCTAGTCTTTTTGTTCTTGTTCTTATAGCCTCTTCTTCCAGTCTTTCTTTTCGTGTTCTTGTTGTCTCTTCTTCCAGTCTTACTCTTCTTGTTCTTGTTCTTGTTGCCTCTTCTTCTAGTCTTTTTGTTCTTGTTCTTATAGCCTCTTCTTCCAGTCTTTCTTTTCGTGTTCTTGTTGTCTCTTCTTCCAGTCTTACTCTTCTTGTTCTTGTTCTTGTTGCCTCTTCTTCTAGTCTTTTTGTTCTTGTTCTTATAGCCTCTTCTTCCAGTCTTTCTTTTCGTGTTCTTGTTGTCTCTTCTTCCAGTCTTACTCTTCTTGTTCTTGTTCTTGTTGCCTCTTCTTCTAGTCTTTTTGTTCTTGTTCTTATAGCCTCTTCTTCCAGTCTTTCTTTTCGTGTTCTTGTTGTCTCTTCTTCCAGTCTTACTCTTCTTGTTCTTGTTCTTGTTGCCTCTTCTTCTAGTCTTTTTGTTCTTGTTCTTATAGCCTCTTCTTCCAGTCTTTCTTTTCGTGTTCTTGTTGTCTCTTCTTCCAGTCTTACTCTTCTTGTTCTTGTTCTTGTTGCCTCTTCTTCTAGTCTTTTTGTTCTTGTTCTTATAGCCTCTTCTTCCAGTCTTTCTTTTCGTGTTCTTGTTGTCTCTTCTTCCAGTCTTACTCTTCTTGTTCTTGTTCTTGTTGCCTCTTCTTCTAGTCTTTTTGTTCTTGTTCTTATAGCCTCTTCTTCCAGTCTTTCTTTTCGTGTTCTTGTTGTCTCTTCTTCCAGTCTTACTCTTCTTGTTCTTGTTCTTGTTGCCTCTTCTTCTAGTCTTTTTGTTCTTGTTCTTATAGCCTCTTCTTCCAGTCTTTCTTTTCGTGTTCTTGTTGTCTCTTCTTCCAGTCTTACTCTTCTTGTTCTTGTTCTTGTTGCCTCTTCTTCTAGTCTTTTTGTTCTTGTTCTTATAGCCTCTTCTTCCAGTCTTTCTTTTCGTGTTCTTGTTGTCTCTTCTTCCAGTCTTACTCTTCTTGTTCTTGTTCTTGTTGCCTCTTCTTCTAGTCTTTTTGTTCTTGTTCTTATAGCCTCTTCTTCCAGTCTTTCTTTTCGTGTTCTTGTTGTCTCTTCTTCCAGTCTTACTCTTCTTGTTCTTGTTCTTGTTGCCTCTTCTTCTAGTCTTTTTGTTCTTGTTCTTATAGCCTCTTCTTCCAGTCTTTCTTTTCGTGTTCTTGTTGTCTCTTCTTCCAGTCTTACTCTTCTTGTTCTTGTTCTTGTTGCCTCTTCTTCTAGTCTTTTTGTTCTTGTTCTTATAGCCTCTTCTTCCAGTCTTTCTTTTCGTGTTCTTGTTGTCTCTTCTTCCAGTCTTACTCTTCTTGTTCTTGTTCTTGTTGCCTCTTCTTCTAGTCTTTTTGTTCTTGTTCTTATAGCCTCTTCTTCCAGTCTTTCTTTTCGTGTTCTTGTTGTCTCTTCTTCCAGTCTTACTCTTCTTGTTCTTGTTCTTGTTGCCTCTTCTTCTAGTCTTTTTGTTCTTGTTCTTATAGCCTCTTCTTCCAGTCTTTCTTTTCGTGTTCTTGTTGTCTCTTCTTCCAGTCTTACTCTTCTTGTTCTTGTTCTTGTTGCCTCTTCTTCTAGTCTTTTTGTTCTTGTTCTTATAGCCTCTTCTTCCAGTCTTTCTTTTCGTGTTCTTGTTGTCTCTTCTTCCAGTCTTACTCTTCTTGTTCTTGTTCTTGTTGCCTCTTCTTCTAGTCTTTTTGTTCTTGTTCTTATAGCCTCTTCTTCCAGTCTTTCTTTTCGTGTTCTTGTTGTCTCTTCTTCCAGTCTTACTCTTCTTGTTCTTGTTCTTGTTGCCTCTTCTTCTAGTCTTTTTGTTCTTGTTCTTATAGCCTCTTCTTCCAGTCTTTCTTTTCGTGTTCTTGTTGTCTCTTCTTCCAGTCTTACTCTTCTTGTTCTTGTTCTTGTTGCCTCTTCTTCTAGTCTTTTTGTTCTTGTTCTTATAGCCTCTTCTTCCAGTCTTTCTTTTCGTGTTCTTGTTGTCTCTTCTTCCAGTCTTACTCTTCTTGTTCTTGTTCTTGTTGCCTCTTCTTCTAGTCTTTTTGTTCTTGTTCTTATAGCCTCTTCTTCCAGTCTTTCTTTTCGTGTTCTTGTTGTCTCTTCTTCCAGTCTTACTCTTCTTGTTCTTGTTCTTGTTGCCTCTTCTTCTAGTCTTTTTGTTCTTGTTCTTATAGCCTCTTCTTCCAGTCTTTCTTTTCGTGTTCTTGTTGTCTCTTCTTCCAGTCTTACTCTTCTTGTTCTTGTTCTTGTTGCCTCTTCTTCTAGTCTTTTTGTTCTTGTTCTTATAGCCTCTTCTTCCAGTCTTTCTTTTCGTGTTCTTGTTGTCTCTTCTTCCAGTCTTACTCTTCTTGTTCTTGTTCTTGTTGCCTCTTCTTCTAGTCTTTTTGTTCTTGTTCTTATAGCCTCTTCTTCCAGTCTTTCTTTTCGTGTTCTTGTTGTCTCTTCTTCCAGTCTTACTCTTCTTGTTCTTGTTCTTGTTGCCTCTTCTTCTAGTCTTTTTGTTCTTGTTCTTATAGCCTCTTCTTCCAGTCTTTCTTTTCGTGTTCTTGTTGTCTCTTCTTCCAGTCTTACTCTTCTTGTTCTTGTTCTTGTTGCCTCTTCTTCTAGTCTTTTTGTTCTTGTTCTTATAGCCTCTTCTTCCAGTCTTTCTTTTCGTGTTCTTGTTGTCTCTTCTTCCAGTCTTACTCTTCTTGTTCTTGTTCTTGTTGCCTCTTCTTCTAGTCTTTTTGTTCTTGTTCTTATAGCCTCTTCTTCCAGTCTTTCTTTTCGTGTTCTTGTTGTCTCTTCTTCCAGTCTTACTCTTCTTGTTCTTGTTCTTGTTGCCTCTTCTTCTAGTCTTTTTGTTCTTGTTCTTATAGCCTCTTCTTCCAGTCTTTCTTTTCGTGTTCTTGTTGTCTCTTCTTCCAGTCTTACTCTTCTTGTTCTTGTTCTTGTTGCCTCTTCTTCTAGTCTTTTTGTTCTTGTTCTTATAGCCTCTTCTTCCAGTCTTTCTTTTCGTGTTCTTGTTGTCTCTTCTTCCAGTCTTACTCTTCTTGTTCTTGTTCTTGTTGCCTCTTCTTCTAGTCTTTTTGTTCTTGTTCTTATAGCCTCTTCTTCCAGTCTTTCTTTTCGTGTTCTTGTTGTCTCTTCTTCCAGTCTTACTCTTCTTGTTCTTGTTCTTGTTGCCTCTTCTTCTAGTCTTTTTGTTCTTGTTCTTATAGCCTCTTCTTCCAGTCTTTCTTTTCGTGTTCTTGTTGTCTCTTCTTCCAGTCTTACTCTTCTTGTTCTTGTTCTTGTTGCCTCTTCTTCTAGTCTTTTTGTTCTTGTTCTTATAGCCTCTTCTTCCAGTCTTTCTTTTCGTGTTCTTGTTGTCTCTTCTTCCAGTCTTACTCTTCTTGTTCTTGTTCTTGTTGCCTCTTCTTCTAGTCTTTTTGTTCTTGTTCTTATAGCCTCTTCTTCCAGTCTTTCTTTTCGTGTTCTTGTTGTCTCTTCTTCCAGTCTTACTCTTCTTGTTCTTGTTCTTGTTGCCTCTTCTTCTAGTCTTTTTGTTCTTGTTCTTATAGCCTCTTCTTCCAGTCTTTCTTTTCGTGTTCTTGTTGTCTCTTCTTCCAGTCTTACTCTTCTTGTTCTTGTTCTTGTTGCCTCTTCTTCTAGTCTTTTTGTTCTTGTTCTTATAGCCTCTTCTTCCAGTCTTTCTTTTCGTGTTCTTGTTGTCTCTTCTTCCAGTCTTACTCTTCTTGTTCTTGTTCTTGTTGCCTCTTCTTCTAGTCTTTTTGTTCTTGTTCTTATAGCCTCTTCTTCCAGTCTTTCTTTTCGTGTTCTTGTTGTCTCTTCTTCCAGTCTTACTCTTCTTGTTCTTGTTCTTGTTGCCTCTTCTTCTAGTCTTTTTGTTCTTGTTCTTATAGCCTCTTCTTCCAGTCTTTCTTTTCGTGTTCTTGTTGTCTCTTCTTCCAGTCTTACTCTTCTTGTTCTTGTTCTTGTTGCCTCTTCTTCTAGTCTTTTTGTTCTTGTTCTTATAGCCTCTTCTTCCAGTCTTTCTTTTCGTGTTCTTGTTGTCTCTTCTTCCAGTCTTACTCTTCTTGTTCTTGTTCTTGTTGCCTCTTCTTCTAGTCTTTTTGTTCTTGTTCTTATAGCCTCTTCTTCCAGTCTTTCTTTTCGTGTTCTTGTTGTCTCTTCTTCCAGTCTTACTCTTCTTGTTCTTGTTCTTGTTGCCTCTTCTTCTAGTCTTTTTGTTCTTGTTCTTATAGCCTCTTCTTCCAGTCTTTCTTTTCGTGTTCTTGTTGTCTCTTCTTCCAGTCTTACTCTTCTTGTTCTTGTTCTTGTTGCCTCTTCTTCTAGTCTTTTTGTTCTTGTTCTTATAGCCTCTTCTTCCAGTCTTTCTTTTCGTGTTCTTGTTGTCTCTTCTTCCAGTCTTACTCTTCTTGTTCTTGTTCTTGTTGCCTCTTCTTCTAGTCTTTTTGTTCTTGTTCTTATAGCCTCTTCTTCCAGTCTTTCTTTTCGTGTTCTTGTTGTCTCTTCTTCCAGTCTTACTCTTCTTGTTCTTGTTCTTGTTGCCTCTTCTTCTAGTCTTTTTGTTCTTGTTCTTATAGCCTCTTCTTCCAGTCTTTCTTTTCGTGTTCTTGTTGTCTCTTCTTCCAGTCTTACTCTTCTTGTTCTTGTTCTTGTTGCCTCTTCTTCTAGTCTTTTTGTTCTTGTTCTTATAGCCTCTTCTTCCAGTCTTTCTTTTCGTGTTCTTGTTGTCTCTTCTTCCAGTCTTACTCTTCTTGTTCTTGTTCTTGTTGCCTCTTCTTCTAGTCTTTTTGTTCTTGTTCTTATAGCCTCTTCTTCCAGTCTTTCTTTTCGTGTTCTTGTTGTCTCTTCTTCCAGTCTTACTCTTCTTGTTCTTGTTCTTGTTGCCTCTTCTTCTAGTCTTTTTGTTCTTGTTCTTATAGCCTCTTCTTCCAGTCTTTCTTTTCGTGTTCTTGTTGTCTCTTCTTCCAGTCTTACTCTTCTTGTTCTTGTTCTTGTTGCCTCTTCTTCTAGTCTTTTTGTTCTTGTTCTTATAGCCTCTTCTTCCAGTCTTTCTTTTCGTGTTCTTGTTGTCTCTTCTTCCAGTCTTACTCTTCTTGTTCTTGTTCTTGTTCTTAATGTCTCTTCTTCCACTCTTCCTCTTCTTGCTCTTGTTGTCTCTACTTATTTTGCCTCTCTTCTTCTTGTCTTCTAGCCTCTTCTTGCTCCCTTTTAGCTGCTTCCTCCTGTCTTTTCCTCCCTCTTCCTCTCCTACTGTTTCATATATTCAGCACTGCCCCCTATTTCCCTTCTTCATTTTTTTTTTGATAAATGAATGAGATTTATTAATCAGTAGAGGATAATAGTACAATGTCCCAAGGAGAGGTCTCCTGGTTAGTTAAGTACAACCTATTTCCCTTCTTCATTCTCTTCTTCCTTTTCTTCTCTTATTCCTTCTTCCCTTTATTTTCTTTATTTTCTCTGCTGCAATCAAGCTAAAAAAAGGCTCTGCCAACAATGTCTCTCTCTCTCCCATCTTTTACACGAACCAGCCACTAATTTAAAGTAAAGAACATAGTGTAGTGGCAGCTGAAACAACAACTTCTTGGGTAGAAACAGAGCTGTAAACAACATTGGGAAGTTGCTGCCTTTAGTCTTTGCAAACTGACTCAAAATCACATCATACTACAAAACCCGAAGGCCTTCGTCTTCAACGTTGCTAGTAGTCAACAACACGTGTCCCTTCACGAGAACCACAAACATAGTTTTCAAGGCACCAAGGCGAGGCTAGGCGACAGGGGGGCGCCTTGTCGCCTAGTCACCTAGGTGATGGATTTTTTTAAGTGAAAAATACATATCCTAGGTAGTTCCCTAGGTTCCATAACCATCTTTCCTTAATAACTA
>NW_010729183.1:747435-769192 GCF_000365185.1 Nelumbo nucifera
CTTGCAGCGCTTGAAGGTATTCGAAGAGCAAAGGAATTAAATATTAGCTGCTTGATTCTGGAAGGTGATTCGAAGGTGGTGGTTAGTTGGTTGAAGACAGAGGACAGTGGTTTGTGGAACTTTAACAATGAAAAAAAACAGTTCTTATGGCTGGGTAGGGACATTGAGATTCAGTACAGCTGGGTGAAAAGGTTTCACTATATTGACCATAGTCGACTACTCAAGGGTTAAGTTTCTTATCATCACATTCCTCCTACTCTCTTCAGACACAAAGACATATCCTTGAGAGAGAGTTACACTATCACGGGAGAGAACATACTGTCGTGCAATGTCATACTCTGTGTTGAGTCCTGCTAGAAACTCGAACACTATTTTTTCTTCTCTACCAGCTTTTTTTAAGTGGTTACATCTTTACTACTCTCCCAACTCACAGTCTCCAAATGATTTATCTCTTGCCATAAGATTTTGAGGGCTGAAAAATAAATTACAACATATTTATCTACCTGCCTAGTAGCAATCACTTGATTCATCAACTGGTAGGCCCTAGCAACTAGTGTTATGCATCTTCATTCTTCTTAAGTGAGGTTTGGGTTGAGTCAAGATGGTCACAGTCTCAACTCTAACCCAACCCAAAGCTAAGTCAGGTTCATACTTTTCAACCCTAACCTAACCTAAACTTCAACCCAACCCAATCCTAGCTTTTTGCACTGCACTTGGGATAACCCATCCCAAGTTGCAGCCCTAAGAACACTTCTACTCATTACATTGACCTTTTCAATTGCAATTAGAGGGGTTCTGCACTAAGAATTTGCAAAAAAGAAATTTTCATCCAAAACACAAAATCAAAATGTACCTAATGAATCTAAAGAAAATAAGAAAATCCTAAGCAAAGCAGAAAAAAGAATAAAGCATATGGTTTTCATGAAAATTAACATAAAGCCCACACACGCGCAGGAGAAGATGAAGACTTTAAACCAATGTTCTAAAAATCCGACGCGTGATGCCGATCAAAAAAAAATGCTGAAGCGTGATGAGGCATTCCACTACCCGGAGACATGATGCGTAGTTTAGAGCGCAAGGAGGTGAAAGCCTCAAGCATGTATTTTCTATAGTTATAGTTCCAATTTTTAATAATAAGACATCATATTCGAATAAAAACATATACTTCAGGAATTTGTCTTTCTTTTCAACTAATAGATTTGAAGTCAGGAGTGCTTTTTTTCGTAAATAAAATAATCAAGGATCTTTGATTAATTGTTGACGTTATTACATCTTTGATTGTGTGCGTACAAAGAAAAAATTATAATGAACCAAAGGTCCATTACTGGCTCAGGGCAGCAATAAGAACAGTAACATCATGAAGTAACAAGAGGATATGGTAATAACTGATTACTAACTCTGTTAAGAAGTATTTAAAGTTAAGAGTTGACCCTTTCACCCTTTTTTTGTAAGCCATCTTGTTTCGGAACTGTCATTTGATTAGTTGTTTTTATTTTTAAAAAAGAGCGCAGCGAAGTAATCAATTAGTATTTAGTAGCCAGAGCACATACCTTTAGTCGCAGGTTTTGTGGTTGAACTTCAAATACATAACAGCAGGTTTCGGTCTATATCGTCTATCCAAGAACAATTCGGTACAGAGTCCACAAAGAATAAGAAAAGGAAAACAATAATAAGAACAAGAAGAAGAACAAAACTAGAGCTGTAAGCCTGTAAATGATTGAACCTAAGGTAATGGTGATCGGCAGTTTGAACAGGCCAGCAGTAGCAGCGTCGAGTGGCTTGCCCTAGCTTAGCTTTTTTAATTACTTAAAAGAAACCCTGAACGTTTGAAAAATACTTAAAAAATCCTTCAAATTTCACAACCTCCTTAAAATACCCTTGAATTTTCGGAAATATGATACATACTACCCATCATTTAGTTATCCGTCACAGTCCATGTCCAAGTAATATCACGTGACATTTTAAGCTTTTGAAAACCCAATTTTGACCTCACAATCGACTTTATCCTTCAGCTCAAATCAACTATGTAACGAATTTGGCCTATGCAGCTGTGCTCAGTTTCTCGCAAGTCCTTTGGGTACAGCTTTTGTTATTTATCTTCAAAATCCAAAAAAAATGGTTGATAAACATTTTTTTAGGATTTATTGACAATTATACGTCATTAAGCATCATTAGATGTCATTAGACGTTACATAAGTGGAATAGTAAATAAATATTTAACCATTGAGGAAAGTGTTAGGAATGGCAATAGGGCAGGGCGGGGCGGGGACGGGGAGCCTCTCCTCATCCCTGTCCCCGTCCCAGCTAACGGGGACAAGGTTATCCCCATTCTCGTCTCCACGGAGAATCCCATTTCCTGTGGTTTTTTATAATAATCATTTTTTTAATTTATTTAAAAAATAAAAATAAAATAATTAAAATTTACAATCCTATTAGAAAAGATTCAAACATATTCAACCATACTTTTTAAAATATTAATATATAGTTGTATGTATACATACATACATATAACGTATGCATACATATATACATATATATTAGTAGGGATCACATGGGGTGGGAAGTGCCCTCCCCATTCCCACGGAGGAAAATCATCCCTATCCTAGCCCCATTCAAGGTGGATCCGCATGAAGATTGGAGAAATGAAAAAAATTGCCATCTTTAGGATGTGTTAAAATAGAGCTTCTCCTAACAACTAACTACACAAAAATCAAGAACAAAATTTATCAATACCTGTGTTTGAGATAATAGGACAAATGCTGATTTGGTAATGAATGACACCATTTATCAAATAAATGAAATGAATAGCCTGTTGAGCCCTAGAGAAAGCAGAGTTTCTCCCGGCCCTACTGATCCAAATTCCAAAGGATAATATATCTGATCCACAAGGCACATATGTTGTACTAGTTGCGCAAAAGGCATAGCCAACCCTATAATCTGTTTGTACACACTAATTTGAGTGACAATTCCACCATTGCTTCTACTCACCCACACACTTCCACATCCCCTGTGATTCTTACCCCTGCAACTTGCTAAAAACAGCTGCACCTGTATATCTTGTTGGGACTTTTTCTCCCTCTAATCTGTACAGAATAGCGGCTCCACCAGTTCCACCACCTCTAATTAACACCAATAACCATTAAATGCATCATCCCTCTCAGTCTAAAAAGGTAGGAAAAGATTGTAAAAAAAACGCCAAGAAAGAGCTCTTCGATCTTTAGTGAAGAATAGAAATCATTTGCAAAGAGAGCTTCTAATTTCTTCAATCTTTGGCCAAGGCTATAAATCAGGTTTTATTCTTTTAGCACTACAAACTTGGAAAGTTCAGTGATGAGTCGCAGGTATTCATCAATTTTGGGGTTCCACAAGAAGAAGAAGAAACCATTTCTTGCAAATGTCTTGTGCCTCTCTTTGATCTGTAACTGTAACTGTTCCTTATGCTCAGTTTGGAAGGAGTATAAATGTAAATATGTATGGTACAAATATATATAAAATAATACAAAATACAAGGTTTAAGACTCAATTTGGAAGAAGTACAAATACAAATACATAGAGTGTAAGACTTTATATTTTGTATCATTTTGTATGTATTTATACTGTACATATTTGTATTTATACTTCTTCTAAACTGAGCCTTATTAGCATCTTCCCACTTTCATTTCCTCTATCCTCTCTATCGATTTGTACGGTCAAATATTTTTATTATTTATTATTTTGTTTTTAAAGTTTGAAAAATGGGATATTAGGAATTAACGGGGCAAACGGGCCATTTAATATGTTAGCACAGAGTTCACATCTCTGTCTCACAAGGGGCTGCCCCACAGCACATCTCCGCTGTGCATTGGAAACATCTCCCGATAATAGTATCAGAACTGATGATGTCATCATCGGGAGATGTTTCCAATACACGACAAGAATGTACTGTGGGACATTGTGGAGCGACCCCTTGTAGAGTGGAGATGTGAACTCGTAAGGAGTTCACTACGGCTACGGCATACAGGAACAAGAATCCGAGTGCAGGAAATCCGAACTCATCACACTGTCTCACAGCATTTGCAGCCGCATATCAGGACTTGTAATTTATGGGAGATAATTCCAATGCACGTCACCAATATACTGTTATTCTCTGAGAAGCAAATCTGCATTCCGATGTAACATTCAAGTTGTAATTGATAACCCTCATTCTTATTTGGCCCCAAACACCATGCTTGCTTCTTGCTGCAGGTTGGGAGATCAATAAATGATGGACCAGAATCTTCAGAAAAACTGGGATTATTGCATCCGTGTGAAATGTGGCCCTTGGACAATTTCTTCATGAGGTAGTAAGGATTCATGTTCGTCATCCTTTACGAGCCTATGCTCAGTTTGGAAATAGTATAAAACTATAAATACAAATATGTAGAGTGCAGTTGTATTCTAGGCTCAGTTTTGAAGAAGCACAAATACAAATATATAGAACATGAAACCTTGTAGTTTGTATTATTTTATATGTATCTGCACAGCACATATTTGTATTTTTACGAACGACTACATATATATATGATTGAAACAAAGGCATGCGAATTACAGAAATTGGGCTTCAAAAGACATAAGAATGGTAAACGTAGGATGGAACTGGTAAGGTTTTCAAAACCGGACTAGATCTGATGGTTGGATCGGAAAATCGGGAATCTGTCATTTGACCGGTTCCGTTTTCCCCCAAAACCACTTTTTTGTTCAAAACTGTTGATTTTGGTCAGCAAATTGCTGAACCCGTCGGTTGACAGAAGGAAGAAGAAGGGGCGATCTTCACTGGTGATGTTGACAGCGACAATGACAATGAGATGTTTCTCCCCAAAACCCTTTCAGATCTCTCTCTCTCTCTCTCTTGGATCTCAATGATCTTAGATCTGAGATCTCATCTTAGTTCCTCCCCCATCTCTCAATCTTACCTTTTCTCTTTAATTCTCCCACAAAAAAATTAAATAATTTTTTATTAAACCTTGAACCTGGATCGAAGGTTTAGCAGTTTGATCGCCTGAATTAGCAGTTCTCTGACCAACTCAACGTTTTTTTTTTCAAAAAGAGGTCCAGTCCAAAATCGAACCCAGAAATATGACCGGTTCTGGGTCAAGCGGTCTGATCATTTGGTCTGGTCCGATTTCCAAACAATGGTTCATCTTCCTCTCTTTCTTCTCCCTTCTTAAAAAGGTTTTTGGATGTAGATCTGAAATAGCCACCAAAGATAGAAATAACGAAAAAAAGAAAGATTTTGTGATAGAAACTGTTGAGCAAGAAGTCCAGTTAAAAAGTAAATGGCCGGTCGTCCCCCTTTGACCCTTCTAAGAAGACATGACATATGAACTAACAAAAACCATGGATGGAAAGAAAAATGCAAACATTTGAATGTATTAGACTTCACAAATGTTCTTTGTTTCCTCATTTTTAAGGGTTATCTCAAGGGAAAGGGTAAAGGGTAAGGAGTCTAGGGTCATGCATACAAAAAAATGGTTCCAATGCCACCGAAGAAACCTGTATCATTCATATAAAAAAATGTAGAGTAACATAGGGTCATGCATCTCCTTATGAAGAAACAAAATTTTCAAAACATAGATCCATATTTAGTTGTTTAAATCATATAAAAAGCAAAAAACATGTAATGACTAACTTTAATGGCTCAGTTTGGAAGGAGTACAAATACAAATATGCACAGTATATATACATACAAAATAATATAAAATAAAAGTTTTGCGTTCTACATATTTCTTATTTGTACTCCTTCCAAATGGAGTCAATGCACCAAATGAGAACCAATAACTCAAATGCACCAAATTAACTCTACCCAGGAAAATGTAATGATTAACCAAAAGCAAGTAGAGGATGCATAAAAGTAGAGGTGTAAAGTGGGTCGGGCCGTGCCGCCCTCCTCGGTGAAAAATTTGGGGGTCAACCCGGCACGGCCTATGGCCTAGGCCCGTGCTTTGTCGCGGGCCGGGTTGGCCTGTGGGCCGAGCCTTGGGCCAAGTCGGGCTGTTCATTGGGCCAAAGCTATTTATTTAAAAAAATTGACAAAAAACTTAAAATATTAATTTTATATGAATTTTGTGTATAAATTTTATTTATATATACAATAATTAAATAAATTAGTATAATAAAATTAAAAAATATATTTATTTTATTAATATATTATATACTATATATTATTATATAATTATAATTTATATAATATTATATAAATATATAAAAAGTATATATGGGTCGTGTCGCGGGCCATGTTGGCCCGTGGACCTAAAACCTAGGCCCAGCACAGTCCACATAGTCGTGCTAGGCCTGGCACGGCCTGATTTACACCTCTACGTAAAAGGAACGTGAATTCATCAACATTGCTAGCAGTGTGGGTGATGATTGACCTTTATTCAATTCTACAAGTTGGGTAAATTGATTTGATTTGGTTAATGCCAACCTTGGTTCTTTCCACGACACTTCAGGACTACAGTCAAGGGCCAAGCAATGCTTGACTTCAAAGTTATCAGTGCTCAAGGTCAAACTGAAGGAATGGAAAGATCCATTGTATGGACACCGGGATAAAGCAGAATTGAATGGGCGAATTTCAAATTTTTTTTTTCCTTCCTACAACTGGGAATCGTATTCCCTATTTTAGAAAACTAATTTTCAAAGATCAATCTTGAATCGAGAACCGAACCAGATCTGAAACAAAATGAAAGGAGAGGGAAATACCTGATACGGAGAATTAGTATCCCCCAATGAAGGTGTTCATGCCTAGAAAAGTCACCAAAGACTGCTCACACTGAATATGGCGCAGTGTAGGACGGAGCAGAATCAGCAACGTTCTTCACAAGAACTGGATCCTTCGCAATAACCTACTGGACGGCAGGTGAGCACAACTTCTTTTCAATTCTTTCACAAAGAACTGAAATCAAGAACGCTTCTTGATGACTCCCACGTGAGTGGAGACGAACTGCTAATGGCGGCGGCGATAGAGAGAAATTGGCACAGTCTCACTGTATGCTGATCTCTCTCTCTTTGTTGTATCTGTATCTCAGATGAGTGTGTTTAGAGGTTGCCGCCCCCTCCTCCTTTTATAATCCTAAAGGGATCAGCTCCTAATCCTATTAGGAGATGTTGATCCCCTTAAGTGATAAGGTAGAGTCATTATCTAATCTACAGATCATGATCAACCCTCCTAATTTAATTAGGAGTTTCTAGTTTTGAATCATATTCAAATCTAGACTCTTACTGAGTGGATAGGGACTTTCCCTTATCCTTTAAGGCTGGTCCACATCTCAGATTCACCCCATTCAAGCCAATCTAATCAGCCCAGCTCGTATTGGGCTTTTGGCCCATTAAATGTATGTGCTCACTTAAGCCTTCCAAATTGATGCTTAGCTGGACTTTCTCTGTATGGCGTGGGACCCAAACGTTAATCTACACATCAGCCACAAGGGTTCGGCCCAACCTCTGTCACAAGGCTTAGCCGAATTCACTAGAAAGCCCAGTAAACCCCTTGATCCCTTCATATGGACTCTATGGGCCCAGCACTTATACTAAGTGGTTCTTGGGCCAAGCCACCTTGTAACACCCAAGGACTGTGGGCAGATGCAAGATTAGCCCATCAGGTTTAACCCTCAATGGCCTTACACTTAACCTCTCAGCCCATAATGATCAAACACTACCCGACAAGGGAGGACCGCAAACAATTTTGGAAACCTATAGTATATATATTATATAAATATATTTTACAAAACAAAATTTCAACGGTTGAAATCAACTGCCGGAAATTTTGGTTTCCATAAGAGAGAGTGCATTTCCTCGATCATTACCTTTGTCCGACAAAGGGGTTGATCCTGTCACTATGGTAACCCACTTAGATGGGTTCATGAATCATCTCAACATACCCAGGTTTTGGCCCCCTCTAAGGGTCTCACTGATTGGCATATCAAAAGACAATCCAATCCGTCACCTAATGCGGTGCCATAATCGAGTCTAGGGGTCAAGTGTAACATTCCAGTTTTGCCCATTAATCGCCAAGGTCCAAGGCAATACTGGAATTCTTGTTCGGTTCAAGGTTTCAAGGTGATCCCACAATGCATGTACCTCGGGTCTCACCTTGGTGGCAGAGACAGGCCACCCCAACCAACTTGGCAGCACATCAGTGTCAGCCTTATCAGGATAGGTCTCCCCAGACCGACCACTGACTGTGAACGTTCTAAACCAACACAAGTCTCATAAGTGTCCGATTTTAAGGGTATTACACAGAAACACACCACATGACATGAATCAAATATGCACTTCATTCATTTATAATAAATGTCATAAGTACATCAAACTGATTGGAGCTAAGGGCATACAAAACTGTCTAACACAAACACATCAAACCAAAATCAGGCACATAGTGTGCAAATTTGACGAATTGATAAAAGAAGAGAGGTCTTTGTCTGATAACATTACCAAAACAGGGGAAGTCTTAATCCTTTTTGAAAAGAGAGGTGAGGTTTTAGTATTTATAGAAACATGAAGGTTTTGGGTCTTTTTGATTCACAGTTGGAATTGAAATCAGATTGGTCTATTCCCCCACCTATTTGGCTCAAATGAAATTAAAATCTACTGGAATGGATTCTCATTTTCCCAAGGAGGGGGAGGGATTGGTTGAGGGAATGGACATTCTACTAGGAATGGGAATCATATTCTAATTTCGCCCAACCAAATGTTGGATTATCCAAAAAGATGCAATCATGCAAATAAGACATTTGAAATTTGTTTTGAATGTGAAATATTTACACATTTTCTTTTATTAATGACCAAAATGTAGATGGCAAAGAGTACTAGATGAAAATTCCCCTAGGATCGGTTTGGGAAGAGTGTGAATACAAATATGTTCAATGCAAAACTTTCTTTTTTCATGAACTGTGCATTTTTGTATTTGCAGAAGCTTGTCTCTTTTCAAGTTCAAAACACCAACCCAAAACATGTCAGCAATCAGGAAAGATGGACAATGCGATCCTTGTTTTCCATGTAGATCCTTCTAATCAAGTTTGTGCATTTAGTCCTTTTTTTTTTTTCCTGGGAGAGTGCTACTTTATTTTGATAGTCTTAAGAATGCAGTAGATCAGGGGGACCATCTTGATTGAATCGATTTTTGCTTAAAATACCCTTGCAAGTAGACATATTTACACTGACATGAGTATATTTATCTAAACTAAAAGAGAATTAACTGGTGTGCCTGTTACTGTGCTGCCACACCCATATCTTCTTCATATGGTTCAGTGGCTTGCTCCATCCACTATTATGAGAATATGGTTCATAAGATCCTCTGATGCCTAGTGAGACTTATTAGGGTGAATGAGATCCTTTAATTGAGCCAGAACAATTTGACCACAATTCAAATTGAAACCCTATTGAGACTTGATAATCTTGTAAAGTGATGTGAATGAGTAAAGTTACCCCTACATGGTCAAGTTATGGTTAGGCTTATTGGGGTGTAGGGTCAGGATAGAGTTTTGATGATTTAACCCAAATCAGGTGTAGGTTTGGCTGACCTACCCCATCGTGTCATAATACCCCTATTATAAAACATATTCTTGTAATTAGGTTTGACTTTTAACCCCTAATCATATAGTTTTATGATTTCCTTCAATGCTTGTTTTAACCCAAATCTAGTGTAAGATTAGATTACAGACTTCAAACCCCTAACCTTAAAGTTTATGATTTCTATCAATGCTTGTTTTAACCCAAATCGGGTGCAGGATTAGGTTAGAGTTTTGATAATTTAACGCAAATTGGGTTCATGTTTGGCTAATCTCTGCCCATCGAGTCATAAAACCCCTATACATATAAAGGTTATTTTTGTAATTTGGTCTGACACCTAACCTTAACGTATATGATTTATTTCCCTATTTGTTTTTGTTGTTTCTTCTTTCATTTGGAGAAGCTACCTTGGAACCCATAAACCAATTTCCAACTTTAATTAATGGTTCTTAAGTTTTTCAAAAAGTTTCACAAAAAAATATAATTGAAAGACTACAGGTTAGGTTGGGTCGTTATCAAGTTGAACCTATAGGCTGAGGTAGGTTCGAAAACTATATAGTACTGAGTAGGGTTGAGATTGGGTTTGACTGGAAGCATGGAAGGGTCAGGTTAGGGTCCTCCAAACTCGTGCCAACCCTATAGGGTTCAACCTAATACCAACCAAACCCATGCTGCAGTCTTTCAATTGTATTTTTTTGAGACACATTTTGAAAACCCAAGTTCCATTAAGTTAGTTGGAAATTGTTTTATTAGTTAGGTTGACATTCTTATTCTCCTATGCTCTATTTTTATTATGTATGGACATTTTGAAAAAAAAATGAAGTAGAAAGAGCACTATGACATTCTTAATTAGGTGTGATTATGTACCGGGTTAGGCTATAGGCCCACTACAAAGCTTTATTAATGTAATTATATTAAACAGTATTTAAAATAATAGAATTTAGTTTTAAAATTAATAAATTTCTCATAATAAAATTAATTTTATAAGATTACTATTATTTATTTATTATTATTATTATTATTAACAAATTTGAATTAAATTTTACAATTTTCCTATTTTTTAAATATGACTTAAATGGATTAAAATTATAACTTTTATAATTTTATTAGAAATACCAATAAATTATGCTACCTAATTAAGTTAATTAGGATTGTTTAACCACATAAATAAGTTACCTAGTTAAATAGGTAACTTAAACACGCATTGAGGTTGATGCTAACCTAACCAGAATGGTTTGAACCACCAACCCTGATACAAATCTAACCTCATAAAAGATTGCATCAGGTTGGAGAATGGTTGGGTTTGGGCTGAGACAATCAGTTTTCATGTTACCCTGAATGGATGAACAAAAGTCATGGTGCTTTAGAAGTATCCATGTTAAAAATACATTCATAATTATATAATGTTTATACATAAATATTTAATAGACTAGTTGGGTCGGGTTACACAGCCTCAACTCTAACCCAACCTGAAGTAAGGTTCATAGTTTTTAACCAACCCTACTTTTTTGGGTTGGTTTAGGCCAACATGGCCCAAGTTATATCCCTAATAGCAGAGTTTATAGATTGTTTATTGAGGAATGAGGAATATATTTCTAAATTAATAACAAGTTAGTGCAACTACCACGCCCCACAGAGTACTCTTGACCTTCATTATTTATGGTGACCACCAGAAAGGGAAAACTTGTTTAATGTCTGTGGCAAAACAAATACATAACCCCAGTTCAGCTGTCTAGAAATTCAAAGTCTCCATTTCTATGCTGGTTTTGGCTCAAATTTGAGGGGAGAACTTTCAACTATATGTTTCACTTATTTTCTTCTATAAAACCAAAAATAGCCTCGAGGCCTTTGCTCCAAGCTGATCAGCCTCAGTCCGGACAATCTCTTACTGTAACGTGTGATAGTGTATTCTAAGTGGATGGGATCTAAATTTCAATACGGGTCAGACGTTGGAATGATAAAGGTAATAACAATAAAGTTAATTTTTTTTTGATAATTGAAATATCATTAACTAATAAAAAATATGATTACATAAATATTGATCAAGTCAGGTAGGTTATCCCACCAATAACACACATCAAAGGTTTTGCTTTCTGGGCCAGTACATGAACAGCTTTAGTATATGACCTAGACTTATATACAAATGAGACATTGTTAAGAGTTCCAAGTACAAACAATATTTTATTAAGCTAGATACAAAAAAACCAAGAAATTGCAAATTCTTTTCCCTGAAGAGTAGACACCATTTTTCGCATCGGAAAAGACCATTAAAGATTCCCAGCCCTGAAACCGAGCAAAAGAAATAGCTTGCAAAATAGCCCCTAATTCTGCTTCAATGGGAACTTTAACAATCCCTAATTACTACCTGCAACCATTAAAAGAGCTTGTGTTAGAATACAAACAGACGCCGTATGTTCCTCTATTTCTATTACTTACACCCCCCATCACATTGAATGATATAACAATGGAGTCTTGGGGGAGCTGAACCTGTAGTATTACATACTTTACTAGCGGAACCTGAAAAGTTAAGTCACCTCCCTGTAAAGTACTTAAACATTATAAACCGACTAAAGCACCCAATTACAAGATCTCATCACACTGTTAAAAGTTGTTTCATTTCAAGCTGTCCAGATATAATAGAAAGCAACTGCCAGCCATGATAAAAGACTATGTCCTCACAATCTATTCCCGAATTCTTGATCAAATAAAAAAAATCCTTTCAAGCATTACATTGACCACAGACTTACAAATAAAACCATACAAGGGACAAAATACAAAGAGAAGAATAAGAGATTCAAGACCACTTTTTTTATTTTATTTTTTGGGGGCGGGGGTCCAGATTCAACACCATTTTGACACAGGATAAATATCATCATCAACAATTCACAAATCAAATTTAAGAAACAAAAACCACGATACAATCTCCAAAGGAACAAATGAATAGCCAACTTCCAAATCTTCCTAATCAAATCAAATTGAACCTTCCAATGACAAGTGACAAAACCAAAGAAAATTTTTAATTGTAATCTTACCATTTACATTTCTTGTCCAAACAAATTTATTAGCATTTTCTGTTACCAAAAATATGGGTTTTAAAACTATGAGATAGGCTGCTGAAAAATCTCAGACAATTTCTGAATATCCCACCTAACTGAAGACTGGAAAATTAAATCTTCGACCTGTAAGTCCTTAAACCTATGAGATGGAGAGCCAATAGGGAACCATGAAAGAGTTATTCAAGGGACATCCAGACTTTATTTGTTGAATTTGGACCCTATTGTTGGGAATGAATGCATTAACGCTTCAAGGAAAATTTCCATTGTTAGTTAAATATTTACTTTGTAATAATTGCATCCACAAAGAACTCCCTCCAGAAACAAACCTCTTGACTAATTTACAAATCAAAGATTTATTTACAAGATCCGTTGTCTTAAAACCCAAGCCACCCTTTTAGGAAAACATAATTTATCCCAACTTGCCTGTTTCAAATGCTTCTTCAACCAAAACTTTCTTTGAGGTTTTTCCATTTCATGAAGTTTTCTAAGGAAACTGAACAACACTCATAATGCACATGAATAGATTGTAAAACCAACTGAACCAACAGTTTGGAGCAAGAAAACTGGAAATTGAAGGGGATTCACTATTAGTTATAACTTTGGCAAAGCAAATTGACTCAGCACCTTGGATATTCAGATTAAACAAATTGACCTACTTGCAAAGAAATTCAACACCAGTTTTGGTTGAGTTAAAAGGGAAGCAAATAGCTTGGCGGATACTCTAGCAAAGCAGGGGGCTGATAGACCCACTTTATTTTGGGCAATGTTGTAATCTGTTGTAACCTGGGTCATTTTAAGTTGAATTGCTGTTGTACTTTAACTAGTAACTTAATAAGGGAATTTATTTTACTGATAACAGAAAAACGACTTAACTGAAGTTTGTCTCCAAGCATAAGATAAAGAAGAAGCTTCCCATTTAATAAGTTAACCTTTTAACTTTTCTAAAATAAACTCCAAAGATTTTGCTTTGTTTTTCCTCGACAAAAGGGGCACTCCCAAATGTTTACAGTTCTTATTTGATACATTTTCTTTTAACTTCTCAACATTTTAGCACCTTTAAGAGTATTACAGCTAAACCAAATCCCATACTTTTGAAAATTTATGGACAAACCAGAAACTTCTTGGAATTTTTTCAGAACTTCAATAAAACTAGGCACTTCATCTCTATTAGCTTTGCAAAAAAAAAAAAAACAACACATCATCCAGAAAATGCCAATGAGAAATCTTAAGACCATACAATTGAACTTGAATAAATTTTGTAAAGCCCTCCATTACATGAACAAATAAATAGGGAAAATAGGATGAATGCAACCTATGTCTCACTTATTTCCAAGTGAGCTGGTGTGACCTCCACAAATGATTTCTGTCCCATAAGTCTGGCCACTTGTTTGTACAAGATAGTGGCAAAGGTGTTGTCAGCATGACTGAAGAAAATGATTCACATTGTAGTCTCAAAGGAACATGGGGCTTTTGTCAAAAAACGGCAGATATCAGATCAAACCCTTATTGTAAATGAGGATGTGGAGGATAAAATGGATCAGGGACTGTTTGAGGACCACCCGCTTTTCTATTCTCATCAATCGATCACCTAGGATTTTTTTTCAAGGCTACTAGAGGGATTTGTCAGGGTGATCCATTGTGTCCATTGTTATTTATGTTTGTGGCTGAGATTTTTAGTAGATTGCTAAAATGAGCTGAAGAAAGAAACACCTTTCAAGGTTTTAGAGTAGGGGATGCAGGTCAAGTGGCATTGTCGTTTGGACCGTCCATCACTTCCCGCTTTCAATAAGTTGCAATGCAAGTCATTTCAGCTTAGCAAGCATAGTCAATTGTCATTTGTTCCAAGAGAAAATACTAGTGTCAAGTCCTTTTGTTCTTGCCCATTCAAATGTTGGGGGTCCAAATCATGTTGTGTCATAAGATGGGTTTAAATATTTTGTTACATTTATTAAAGATTATAATGATTTGGATTTATTTAATGAAAGCTTGTTCAGTTTTGTTCATTGTATTTCTTTTCTATGCTGAAATTCAAACTCAATTTGGTGTTTCTATAAAAATGTTTCGTTCAAATAATGCAAAAAAAGAAAAATATTTTCAAGGACCTTTCCAGTTGTTCTTTGGCTCTCATGGTATTATTATTCAGCAGTTTTCCTGTTCACATACACTACAACAAAATGGTGTGGCTAAACGGAAGAATAGACATTTACTTGATACAACTTGGGCCCTCCTAATTCAGATATCAATTCCTAAAATTTATTGGAGTTATGCTATCCTCACATCTTGTTTCCTTGTTAATCGTATCCTTTCTTCAGTCCTTAATGGTGAGTCTCCCTTCTTTTTCCTTCCATGTCTCTATTTTCCCTTCACCCTCATGCTTTTGGATGTTTTTGTTTTTCAAAGGTTTGGTCCAGGCTAGATAAACATGATGCCTGTGCTCTTAAGTGTGTCTTTCTGGGATATTCTTGGACTCAGAAAGGTTACAAGTGTTATTGTCCTACTCTTTGTCAGTTTTTTGTTCTTCCTGATGTTTCCTTCTTTGAAAACATTCCCTATTTTTCCATAGTTGAGTCCTCTTCATCTCCTCCACTTCCTCTCCCTATTCCTACTATGAAGATTTCCCCGTCAACTACTACTGCTGTGGTGTCTATGCAACCACTGATTCATAGTGTGTATACTAAAGGACCACTGTGGAATCTTTACTCCATCTCCAATTTCTATGCCCATTGCCCTTTAGAAAGGTAAATGCTCATGTACTGATCATCCTATGTTGCTTTATGTGTTTTTTGTTCATCTATCTCCTTCCTATTGGCAGTTTGTCTCTTGTTTCCTCTATGTCTATTCCCCGGTCTTGTCTCACCAAACTGGAAGAAGGCAATGGATGAGGAATTTCACGCTCTTAAGACTAATCATACTTGGGATCTCACTCCTCCCTCCTAGAAAGAAGGCAATTGGTTGTCGTTGGTTTTATGCAGTTAAGCATTGGTTTGATGATAGAGTGGAGCAGTATAAAGCACGGTTGGTGGCAAAAGGTTATACCCAAAATTATGGTGTTGATTGTACTGACACCGTTTGCCTAGTTGCTAAGATGGGCTTTGTATGTCTTATTATTTCTTTGGCTGCCTACTACGATTAGTCATTATTTCAGTTGGATGTGAAGAGTGCCTTCCTCCATGGTGACCTTCAAGAGTAAGTGTTTAAGGAGCAACCTCCCGGTTATGTTGCTCAGAGGGAGATTGGGAAGGTATGCAGATTAATGAGGGAAATTTTCTTTTTTTGATAGTAAAAGTAAATTTTCATTAGAAAAGAAAAGAACCATAACCTATCCAGGTGTTAAGGAAACACCCACATGCCAGAATTCTGGCCAACTCAATTACAACTCAACAAAACAAACCAAATTACACATTTGAATCTTCAACACTCGCCCAAGCTTAACCCCAATATCTTCTTTGGATAATTATCTAGATTCTGGTACTAGAACCCGACCAACAATAGATTTGCTGACTGCTGCCACTGTTCTCCAAATTCTAAGCTTTGGCTCTGAAAATTCTTCTAATTCTTTCCTTCCATAAATTCCAACATCTTGCAAACGGAATACAACTCCAAACCAGCCCTGCTTTCTTGCTTCTACTATATGTCTTTCCTCTCTCAAGCCCTAACATTCCAAAATATCGACTTAAACTTCAAAGTCAGATCCCAACTCCCCCCTCTACATTTTCTACAATCTCCCTCTACTCTTAATCAACTACTTTAAAAAGGCAATTTTTGGGTTGAAGCAGTCACTACAAGCCTGATTTGGTTGGTTTAGTAGCATGATACAGCAATTTGGACTATGAAAGTGCAGTGATGATTACTGCATGTTGAGTGGATATACATATTCTGGTAAGATTATCCTAGTTATGCATGTTGATGGTATTATTATTACAGGAAGTGATACACAGGGAACCAAATAATTGAAATAATTCTTACAACAACAATTCCAAACTAAAGACCTGGGCACTAGAGGTATTTTCTATTGAGATAGTGAGGTCAAAGTGGGGAATCTCTCTCTCACAAGGAAGTATGTGCTTGATTTATCAGAAGAGGCAGGGTTATTAGGAGCAAAACCAATGGATACTCCTTTTGATCCAAATGTTAAGATATCTAATAGTGAGGGGGAGCTAAAGGGAAAACTCATCTATCTCAATACAACGAGATTAGATACTTCCTTAGAACAAGGTTGTTGAGCCAATTTATGCAGAACCCACGGATACTTGGTGGAGAGATTCTCTTTTATGTCAATCCTTTCCTAGAATATATGGGTTATCCAACTTCAAGAACAGACTCATTGGTGATTCTATTACACTTGTTTTATCCATAAAAAAAATTGCTGAAATGGGTATCCTGGAGGGAAATGGGATGGTATGGGATTTGGAGTTAACAAGACCTTTGAAAGATTATGAAGCTAGTGAATTGATTCCTTTACTCAATCTACTTCAAGATGCTATTCATCTCTCTTGGTAAGGGATAAAAGGGAGTGGGTTCCCTCTTTTAAAGGCTTTTGAACCTATGCATCTTTCTTTAAAACCTTTGACCCCTGAGTTGAGGATCATTCCTTTCCTGCTAGAGAACTATGGCATAGCCCAAGTCCCCCTAATGTCAAGATCTTTTGTTGGGAAGCGACAAATCAAATCATTAACACCTATGATATCTAGAAGCAGGTCATTGAAAGACACCTCCAAAAAGGGATCAGTGTCTTTAGGAGGAATTGGGCTATTGGTGTGCAAGGTGTAGTAAGAGATCACCGGGGTATTGTTATCCTCAGCTTTTCAGGCAAAGCGGGTTATGGAATGTCGTTAAAAGCAAAAATGCTAGACCTTATTCAAGGATGCAGCAACAGGGGTTGATGAATGTGATTATAGCGCGGGACTGTTATCCTCATTCAAATGGGTTCCTACATATGCAAACATACTGACAGATTCTTTAGAAGAGCAGAGGTGGGGAGAGATTTTGGAGTGGGGCTTCCCAGGGCCAAGGGGCAATTTATAAAGCTCTTGTTTTTGTCTTTCGATTTGTATGGCAGTGTGCTGTCTTTCTAACCGTTCTTTGTTGCCTTGCTGCTCATTTTTGGAGTAGCTTGTTTGTTTGTTTAATGAAATGTTTCCTGTTACTTATAAAAAACAAAGGATTTCCCTGTCTAATACCTCTTGAGGATTCCATTTATTAAGACTGAAAACTTAACAAACAATATACAAGACCAATAAGTTGATGCCAATCGTTCAAAAAATATGACTTTTTTTATCAGTAAAAAACAATAAATTTATTAAGATAAAAGAAGAGTATAGCAGTAATTTAATAAAAAATCACAAGAATTCTAAACCCATAGCAGATAATCCCATTGTAGAGAGTCATAATCTTTTGAAATACCAAGCTCATTTGTCATCAGCCCCCCTTTTGGTTTCTTAGATTTCATATAATGAACCATTTATTGAGCTATGACCACATTGTCCGGAAATTGCCTTCCATGAACAAACATAGCTTGGAAAGGCAGGGAATACACATTTATATAACAGCGGCTTCAGTCTATTAGCCAACAATTTCATTACAATTTTATAAAGAACATTACAAAGACTTACAAGAAGAAAATGTTTCACTAAACAGGGATTAACAGATTTACTCAGCCCACAAACTTCTTATTAATGAAAAATTCACAAACAAAATCATAAATATCATTTCCAATAATCTCCCAAGATTACTGCTAATAACCACTGCAGGGATTCCATCCGGACCTAGCCTTCAAAGCTCCCATGGACATTACCACTTCTCTCACTTCATAATAGTAGGCAAGGCAATCAATAACTCAATATCAGCATCCGAAATTACATGCTCAAACAAATTATATATTCCCACAAATTGCTCATCCCTCTTAGTCTGAAACAAAGAGCTAAAATGATAATGATTCCACAAACATTTTAGCAATTTCGTCATGATGAGATACCCATTCACCATGTCCTTCATCCAAGAAATATTATTCCTTTGTCTTTTAAAGTTGGTGGTTTATGAAAGAAGTTTGTATTGAGATCTCCTTTGGTTAACCATAATTGCCTTGACTTCTAATGCCAAAACATTTCCTTTTGCAGCAAAAACTTTTCTATCAAATGTTCTAATTTATTAATCAAAATTTGCTGGTTTACAAACGTCTCTTGTTCATCTAACTTTACTAGTTGATCAATAATCCCTTAATAGGGGCTCAGTTCTTAAGAAGCTTAAGCAAAGCTGGAAAAGTAGCTTGGAGCATCCTCCCCTCAGCAGTTTTCTGGGCAGTGTGGTGTGAAAGAAATAGTAGAATTTTCAATGGGAGACAAACTACAAAAGAAGAGGTTTATAAAAGGATTTTGGGAATGGTGTATTCCTGGTTGGCGAATCACCTATGTTCAAAGATAGATGTACAAGCTTTTTTGGAACAAGATTTCCTTTTTTTTTTTTGCTCATAACCAATGATTGACTATTGACATCGATCTTTTGTTTTTGAAGAATAAAGAGAAAAATTCATAAATGGAAGAAAGGAGTAAAAAATAAAGGTGATAAGATATCACCCGAGAGAGACAGACACAATCACTGGACTCCCCAAACAACTTTATGATCCTCCTAAAGACATCAAGATTACAACATGACTCAACGAACAGACATCCACAACAGGCCAGACTCAGACGAAGACCAAAAAAGAACCCTCACTAACCAGACACCTGATCAGAAACCCAGCCACACCTTAAAAAAAAACTACCCCTCAATCCTCTTCCATGAACACATCCTCCTGGCTTGAATCATCCTCGTTCCAAATCTCACCTTCCACAAAATTCTTTTATTTAACTTTGAGAAAAAGATTAACTTGTTATAGATAGAAAGAAAATGAGAGTACATGAGATGATGTACAATGGAAATGGGTTACACACAGGTTACAAAGGCATAATTCTATCACCGTACAAGCTGTCCCTGCGTACACCAGATTCAGCTAAGCTCTCTGCTATAGAGTTTAACTCCCTAGGAATCTAGATTAGAATTGCAGTCAAGGATTTCAACAGATCTCTAGCCTCATCCAAATAGTGAGGCAATCCCCAAGACCCTCCATCCTTTCCCCCAAGCCATTTTATTGTGTTGCAAGAGTTGCCTCTGACTACTAGACCAGTCAAACTTAGATCTCTTGTGATAGGGAGATCCATTAAAACAGCTAAAATTTCAGCCGTTGTAGAGTCTGCAGTCCCAATTAGTCCACTAAAAACCTACATAGGGCTTCCATTCCTCCTGAACACACTGCCAGTTCCTGCTGTTCCCGGGTTTCTGATTGTACTTCCATCAAATGACAGAGTCACCTCATCCTCTTCTCTTGGTTGAGAGCTTGAAGGACTGGATGAAGAAAATAACAATTCCACCGCATTCTGCTGAAGCATATTCATAATAATTCCTTTGAAACTCTCTGAGTTCAGCACCCACAGATTGCACAAGCATATTATATGAGAAATCAGGTCTCCAAAGGATCTAGCTTCGTTGTCAAAAATGCAATTGTTTCGCTCTTCCCAAACGCACCATATTAGTGATTGAGCCATCATGTATCGGTTGTAGATCTAGGGTTTGTAGAAGACGAGAAAAGAGAAGAACAGGTATCAAAGAGAGGTTTGTGTGTTACTGTTTACACCCTCAAAATCCACATTTATATTTTTAAGAGAAATTACAAGAAAGCCCATACTTGGGCACCCAAATACAAAAGGATGATGAAAAGACTAAAACACCCCTGCCCAAGCATTATCAACACTCCCCCTCAAACTGAGCAAATATGTCAATCATGCTCAGCTTGAAAATGGAAGGCAAGTCTCTCCGCTAGCAATTCTTTCTCGAATGAAGTGTCCATCCACCTCAATATGTTTTGTATGATCATGTTGGATAGGATAGTAAGCAATATTTATGATTGCTTGATTGTTACAATACAGTCTCATTGTAGTATATGATCGGATGCCCATCTCAGTCAATAAGGTCTTCAACCAAAGTAGTTCAAACATTCCATGAGCCAGTACCTTGTACTCTGTCTCAATGCTAGAACGAGTAACAACTGATTGTTTCTTACTTCTCCATGAAATCACATTGCCTCCAACTAAGGTACAACACCAGATGTAGATCTTCTATCATCAATGAACCCTACCTAGTCAGCATCTGTGTAATCTTCAATGTTTACATAGCCATGATTGGAATACAACATCCCTTTACCAAGGTATCCTTTCAAATAAGCTAATTCTATTAACTACTTGCATATGAGATGTTCTGGGTTCATGCATGTAGAGAACACTGATGTGGGCCCTACATCTATGGTCCCCACTGTGTTCGTAAGACAGTATGTGTAATTATTTGTTTCAGTCATGGTAGTGTTAGTTGGTGGTCAGTTTGTTATTTCAGTTGTTATTTATTTCAGTTTTTTATTTGTTTTATTTGTCATGTAAGTACTAAGGGCAGATCTGTCCTTTTCCCTATGTACTGAACATAACCTATAAATACTGAGAGAGTGGTGGCGGCAGATCATTGAGAATCTGTCCCTTCTTTCAACCTTTGTTTCTCCAGCTCTTCTCCTCTCTTTTCTCCCTTTCTCTTCTTTTCTACTTTTTCTAATCTGAAATTTATTAGGGCTCAAGGCTGATTGTAGTCTTCATCGCCTACTTGGTATCAGAGCCTATCTATCTAGGGTTTCTCATGTGAGTCTAGTCAAGCCGACCACATGAGAACCATCTAGGGCTGGAAGTTTATGAAGAAGTATACGTTGGCTGATTCTTGGAGTTTACCAGAAGAGGTTCGCAGCTGTTGAAGACTTGCCACGCCTTGCAGAGTGTTGGTAATCAGGAAGAATCAGAGAAGGTTAGGGTTCAGGCAACCTTGGAACGTAGCGAACAACATTATCTGGGTAAGTCCTATTTATTTTCTAGAGACTGCTATCAGTCAAGATAGGTTAGACCTATCTAGAAGGAGCGGCCGAACTGTATTAGGGCTTTCTCTCAGTTCTAGGGTTTGATATTAACCTTGCGGCAAACCTATCTGTTGGGCCGAACTCTTGTTATCCTCTTRGAAAGTGCTTGTTTTAGGGTTTTCTCCCAAAGGTGATCAGTTTTAGGGTTTCACATTGACCCTACGACAAAACCTAACTGTACGGACTGCTTGGA
>NW_010729183.1:773361-796462 GCF_000365185.1 Nelumbo nucifera
CACAAGATTAGTGCAGAGGGCGGGGAGCCTCTTGAAGACAAAGTTATGTTCCAATGGTTGGTTGGAAAGCTCCTATATCTCTGCCTCACTCGGCCTGATATCAATTACGTAGTTAGTGTTGTCAGCCAGTACATGCATTCCCCTAGAACTACTCATCTTCTTGCAGCAGAGAGAATATTAGCATACTTGAAGAGATGCCCGGGTAGATGTATACTGTTCAAGAACAATAATCACATGAAGGTGGAGGTTTATACAGATGCCGATTGGACTAGGAGTGCTGATGATAGGAGGTCTACCTCTACCTATTGTGCTCTTGTGGGAGGTGACCTTGTCTCTTGGAGGAGTAAGAAGCAGAGAGTGTTGTTTCCCGCTCTAGTGATGGCTAACGGAGTGGCTGAAATCCTATGGCTGAGATTACTACTTGAAGAGTTGGGTATTGATTATGAGAAGCCCTTGATGTTGTGTTGTGATAATCAGGCGGCTATTAATATAGCCCACAATCCGGTGCAGCATGACAGAACTAAACACATTGAAGTTGATCGACATTTTGTGCGAGAGAGGGTCTCATCACAAGAAGTGTCTCCCGTATATCACATCCAACATGCAGCTCGCAGATATCCTTACCAAGGCAGAACCAAGGAAGAAGTTAGAGGCAGACCTATCCAAGTTAGGAATGATAAATATCTATTCCCAACTTGAGGGGGAGTGTAGAAAACACTGATGTGGGCCCCACAGCTGTGGTCCCCACTGTGTTCGTAGGACAGTATGTGTAATTATTTGTTTCAATCATGGTAGTGTTAGTTGGTGGTTAGTTTGTTATTTCAGTTGTTATTTATTTCAGTTTTTTATTTGCTTTATTTGTCATGTAAGTACTAAGGGCAGATCTGTCCTTTTCCCTATGTACTGAACATAACCTATAAATACTGAGAGAGTGGTGGCGGCAGATCATTGAGAATCTGTCCCTTCTTTCAACCTTTGTTTCTCCAGCTCTTCTCTTCTCTTTTCTCCCTTTCTCTTCTTTTCTTCTACTTGTTCTAATCTGAAATTTATTAGGGTTCAAGGCTGATTGTAGTCTTGATCACCTACTATGCATATATTGGCTAACCACTCCAATAGCATAAAATATGTTAGGTTTAGTCGAACAAAGATATAGGAAACGACCCACCAATCCCTAATATATCCCTCCATCTAGAAGAACTTCTCGTCCAGTAGCATTTAACTTGTGGTTATGATCAATTGGAGTTTTCATAGGCTTACACTCTAATTTTCCAACTTCATGAAGCAAGTAAAGAATATACTTCCTTTGTGACAAAAAGATTCCCTTCCCGGATCATGCAACTTCAATGCCAAGAAAGTATCGAACATCACCAAGATCCTTAATCTCAAATTCTGAAGCAAGGATTTTAACTAAGAGATACGTATTATGTCATCATCTATCACAACAATTTCATCAAAATATACTATCAGCATTCTTACCCTACCATCAACTCTTTTTATGAGCAAGGTGTGGTCTGCCTGAGATTGAGAGAATCCAATCTTTAAGATAGCATTTCTAAATTTGTCAAGCCAGACTTTAGGGGGCTGTTTAAGCCGATACAAAGACTTCTTCAAGTGTTAAACTTTTTCTTCACTGTTAGGAAAGCTTATCCTAGGTGGTAAATCCATATAAACTTCTTGTAAGTCCTCATTAAGGAAGGCATTCTTTGCATCCATTTGATATAATGGCTAAGAGTAATAGGCAGCAAGAGACATGATCACACAAATAGAGTTCATTTTAGAAACTAGAGCAAAGGTTTCTAGATAATCAATACCATAAGTTTGAGTGTTTCCTTTGGCCACAAGTTGAGCCTTGTACTTCTCAATTAAGCCATTTGCCTCATGCTTAATAGTGTAAACCCACTTATACTCGACAAGAATCTTATATTTGGGACAAGGAACAATCTCCTAAATCTGGTTCTTTATTAAGGCCTCCATCTCTTGGTTCATAGCTTCCTTCCAATGAGGGGACTATATTGCCTCTATAACACTACAAGGGATGGAAACAAAAGAAATAGCATAAATGTGGCAAAAAACGAAAGTGAGCGAACATCATAAGACACATAGTAATAGAATACTCGTTGCATGTCCTCTTCCCTTTTCAAATGGAAAAAGGAAGATCAAGGTCAAGATCAGTAATAGAATTATCAGGAGGTTCGAGATTCCCTAGTCCGGGAGATCAGATTGTGATTGACATTCAGCTTCAGGAACCATCCTCTTACTGTGCCTGATGAAAAATTGTTGCCAATACCAAGGCCGATACATAGGAGGCAGAGGAGGAGGAGGATGAGGGAAAGGGATACCATTGTTATAAGGAAGAGAGGGAGGAGGAGGAATAGGGACAAAAATAGGACATAAGGGAGTCCAATCTTCACTTGCATTCTCCCCCTAAAGAGAAGAACTAGATGACTAGAAAAAAAAAGACTCCAAAAAAGTAACATCCTTAGAAACATATCTCTTGCCAGAGAGAGGATCAAACCATCTATAGCCTTTTTGGACTAGAGAGTAACGAAAGAAAACACATTTAATTGATTTAGGATCAAACTTATGTCGGGAAGGACTCATATCATGAACAAAAAAAGCACAACCAAAAATCCCAAGGGGTAGATTAAAGAGGGGTTCATCAACAAAGAGAAGTTGATAAGGAGATAAGGACCCTTGATGGAAGACTATTAATGAGATACGCAATTGTCTCAACAGCATCACACTAGAAACGGGTGGGAACATGAGTTTGAAATAGTAAACCTCAAGCAACTTCAACCATATGCTTGTTTTTCCTTTCAACAACCCCATTTTATTGTGGAGTATGGCTGCATGAACTTCGATGACTAATTCCTCAATCTTCAATAAACCCACACAAATGGTTTTCAAATTACTCTTTGGCATTGTCAGATCTTATTTATCTTAACTCTTTTCTCAAAATGTGTCTTTACCATATTCATGAAGTTTGGAACAATAATAGGAACCTCATCCCAACTTTTCATCAAGTAGAGCCATGTATACCGACTACAGTCATCATTCATCAATGAAGAGTATGAAGTATTTATATCCACCCATGCAAGGGATAGCACATAGGCCCCAAACATTAGTATGAACCAAATCGAAAGCAATATTGCTTCTTTTATTACTCACAAAATATGTGGTTCCACATTGTTTAGATATATGACAAACTTTACATTCAGGGTTCAACTTTGACATTTAGTTAAAGCAAATATGGACACAAAAGTTTTACAAAATTAAAAGACATATGACCAAGACAACAATGCCATAATTTCAAAGGACTCAGTTTGGCTTGACAATCCATGCTCTAAAGGTCCATCTAAGAGCTAGACTCCATTGACTTCATGCTCACTTCCAATCATCTTCCCCGTGCTCAAGTCCTAGAAAACACAATGGGTAGAAGAAAAGGTCACTGAGCAATTATTGAACTTTGCAAGAGAACTAATTGACAACAAATTTTTATGTAATTGAGGCACATGAAGAACATATCCAACAGAAAGGTTATGACCGAGTTTGACTTCACCCTGACCCGAGATAGGGGTCTGAGATCCATCAACAACAGTAACCTTACCCTTCCTCAGGGTTAAATTATACTAAGTAAAATGTGAAGGCATACCAGTCATATGGGCATTGGTCTTGGAGTCTATAATCCATGTGCTGAAAGATATAGAACAAGCAAGTGCAATACTTGTCTTAGCATATGAACTAAATGGATTACTAGGTCTAGAACCAAACGAGGATGTACCACCCTTTTTCAACTGCAATAGGATACTCCCAAGTTTACCCATTACATCAGAATCAGAAGCATCAGAGGACTAAACATCATTACCAATTGTAGCCAAGTGAGCATTGCCCTTCTTCCTAGTTTTAAATTTTTCTGGTTTTAAATGAGGATTGAGCTTACAACACCTTTCCTTAGTATGTCTTAACTTCATGCAATAATCACAAATAACATCCTCAACCTTCTCATTAATAGGATGCTTACTAGTATTTTGCTTGGGTTGAGATCACATAAAGGTAGAGTGATCAATCACAGGAAGCTACATCATAGCGGTCCTTCTACTCCTCTCCCCTTGTACAAGGAAGTAAGCGGTAGTAAATCTGACAATGCCGACACTAAGAATATGTTGCCTAGTAAAGTCAAAACTCTGGGTTCAAGCTAGCCAAGAAATCAAAAACTTTATTCTCTTCTATGTGCTTTCGATATTGCCCACCATGTTCAGGGTCCTTCCACACTAGAGCTTTCAAGTGATCCATTTCTTCTCAAATAGACTGTAGAAAAGAAAAATACATAACCACATATCTCTCCCCCTAACACATACCGCAAGACTCCCTTCGAAGTTGGTACACTCTAGCAATATTGTTAACTTGGGAATAGGGAACCCTATTCCAAAATATCTTTAGTAGTTGGAAGAAACATGTAGCTACAAGCAATATGAGGTTGCATTGAGAAAATCAACCATGACATTGCAGGGGAGTTATCCTGCTCCCACTTTGCAAATTACGGATCTCCAAGATTTGGCTTTACTTTCTTTCTTGTAATGAATCCCAGTTTACCTCACCCTAAGGTAATAAGCTTAGTAGATTGGGACCACTCCAAAAAAGTTGGTTCCATCAAGTTTAACAGTGGTCATACCACTGGAAATATCTGCATTTCTCAGGAGCACACTAGAAACCATCGATACATCCTTGGATGATTCCACATTCAACTAAAACACTTTCTCGTCAACCAAAAGGATCCCCAATACTCAACCAAAGCTAAAGACCCAAGAAAATAGGTCACCACGCGATTAAGAGATAAAAAGAGGCCAAAAAACTAAGTTAGCGACAAAACAAAAGGGAGAAGAAAATCTCCCAAAAATTGTATAGGGCTTAGAAAATTACGAGACCACTTTCTATCACTCCCAAAATGTAAAAACGTCCCAAATGGTCTAGGTTTTGTAGCAGAAAACCCCATTAAACAAATTGTATAAGGCTCAACATCAGATCTAGAAATTCTGTGATTTTCTTCTTGAAAAATCCACAAAAAATCATAGAAGCTTCAAACAGCTACAAAAGTCGTACAAAAAAAACCCTCTAAAGTTAGGGTGAATCAAACTATGTAGAATTCATTGATTGTTGCCATCAACTGTTCAAACTGCTGATATCATCTGATAATGATCTGACGTCAGCAGGTCTTTTTGCGGGAGAGGATAAGTAGAAAAGGTATTCCTAAGAGCCTCTACTTGCTCTAACACCAAGTTGTAGATCTAGGGTTTGTAGAAGAAGAGAAGAGAGAAGGAAAAGAAGAGGTATTGAAGAGATGTGTGTATTACTGTTCACACCCTCAAAATCACTATTTATATTTTGAAGAGAAATTACATGAAAGCCCATACTTGGGCACCCAAATAGAAAATGATGATGAAAAGACTAAAACACCCTTGCCCAAGCATTCTCAACAAAGTAGAATCTCCCCCTTTTACCTAAACTTCTTCCTTTCCATTGCCTTAAAAAATCTTCATTATGTTCTAGAAAAACCCAGTTGTAACAGAACAATGAACCAGATCTTCCTTGTTTCTGAACAATGTAAAAGAAGATGTCCAGCTGATTCACCATTGCTGAGACAAAGGGTGCAGACATGGGGGGGAGATGGCGAGAAGCACAACCTTCCTTTGTGCTTTAAAAAAAAAATAGCAAGCGTTTATTCTTTTCAAGCCAGCCTCCTACAAACACACAAAAAAAAAAAAAAAGAAAAGAAAGAAACCCTAAGGGGGATGTGGGCAATCCAAACTCTTATACAAGGGAACCTAGAACCTGTATCACCCAACACCGAGGCCCTGAAAAAGGATTTAGTTGAGAACTTACCGGTAGGGTAGAGCTTCCAAATTCATTGGTCTTGGATTGAGGGGGAGCATTGACCTCTCTCAAGGCATGTAACAGATCTGCAAGTTCATCAATTAAGAGTCTTCTTAAGTTTAGGTTCCAACTTGTTACAAGGGGCGACTGATAATGCAGGAAGCTATGGTAGCTTCTTGGTTTTGGGAGAGGTTAAACAAGCGGGGGTAATTGTAAGCCAAAGTGATTTCTCCCCACCAAAGGTCAATCCAGAATTTGATTTTAGCCTCATTCCCTACTTTGCATCGAGAGGATAACACCACAGCCATTTCTCTCCATTCCCATCCCAAAAGAAGTCCCGCTGCAGCTTTTCAATTCTATTTTTGACCTTGGCTGGAATCTGGAACACCGAAAGATAATAAATGGGTAGATTAGCCAAGAAGGCCTTGAGGTGAGTCTTCCTCCTTTTGAAAGGTAACCTTTCTTCCATGTGGTCAATCTTTTTTCACACTTCACCACTGGTACCTAAAGCTTTGGCTTCTTGGATTCCCCCCAAGAGGCATTCCCAAATAAGAGATAAGAAAATTCTCCACTTTATGACTTAGCACCCCCTTAAAACTGTTTACCAAACTTTTACTTGTATTTATTCCCACTATGCTACTCTTAAAAAATTTTACTTGGAATCCCAACACCTTCCAAAGCAAGTAATTACCTTTTTTAAACTGTTGATGTTTTCCAGGTAAGCCTCCAAGAATAGAATGATGTCATCAGCAAAAAGCAAATGGGACAAGTGAGTTGCTTCTCTTCCAACTTCAAACCCTCTCAGCAGGTTGAGGCTTTTTGCCTTCTCAATAAAGTAGCTGAGAATGTCTACAACCAAATTCAGGAGAAAGGGAGTGAGGGAGTAGCCTTGCCTGAGACCCTGACTTGCCTGAAAATAACCTCTAGGCTCTCCATTCACCAGCATCAAGAACCAAGCAGAGCTGAATCACTATTTCATCCAATGCATCCATCTTTATCCAAAACTTCTTAACTCTAAGATACTTAGTACACAATCCCAGTCAACTTTATCATACACTTTCTCCAAATGAAGTTTTATGACCACTACAATCTTGCCTCTTTGTCTTCTGTATTCAACACATTCAATGGCCACTAAAATTCAATCAATGATCTAACTTCCTTTCCTTTTACAAAAGCATATTGATTGTTAGAAATTAAATCTCCCAACACCTCCCTTAGCCTACCTGATAGAACGTTAGACACAATTTTTTAAATGCTACCAACCAGACTTACCGGTAAAGTCCTTGACTTCCAAGATACCTTCTTTCTTTAGAATTAGGCTCAATATGGAAAGAGTACAAATACAAATATGTACAGAGTAGACACATACAAAATAATACAAAATACAAGGTTTTGCACTCTACATATTTGTATTTGTACTCCTTCCAAACTGAGCCTAAGATAATGGAGGTTGAGTTGCTGCCTTTATTTATAATGGCTGAATTGAAGAAATCCTTGAACACATCCAATAAGCCTGACATAATTGTATCCCAACATAATTGGTAGAAAAACAAAGGAAAGCTATCCGGTCCAGGAGCCCAGTCTCCAGCCATACTAAAAACCACATCCTTGACTTCCTGCTCATCAAAATCCCTTTCCAGCCAAGCCTACTTCTCCTCCAACAAGCAACTACCTTCCAAACTGTTCAAAGAAAAGAAGTCTGCTATTACTCTTTGTATTTGTTGTATTTGTAAGGAGCTTTTTTTTTGTACAGGGGTTTTCATTGTTGTCTGGTTTTATAATTTATAAATGAAATTATTTTACCTTACAGTTCAAAAAAAATCCATTCAACATTCTTATTTACATCACCAAACTTTGAGTTGACTCTGAATAATATCCCATTTAAAACTTATTAGATACCTAGCAAACCCAGTAATAGGAACTTCCCACCCTTTTCTAATGAGATCTAAACATGCAGTTCCAAAAGCCAACTCTGAAAAAACCTAAGGGTTTGGGTCTTAAAAATTCAGAAAAATTCAAATATGCCACAATACGTTCCATCTTGGAATTACGTGAGCTTTAGTAGACTTAAAAATCCCTTAACCATTCGTAGAAACAAAAGGACTATCAAACGTTTTCCTCAATTATACCCAACCCGAGTTGATCACTAATCCAAGTTTTAGCTCCTCACGCAATATTAATTTCAGACAGCCAAAAATTATCAATAAAATCCACACAAAAAAAAAAAAAAAAACAGATTTCAGATTGCTCAAATCATTAACATTCACTGTATAAGTCCCTTCACCATCAAAATGAGATTGCAAGTTAAAATAATTCAAGTCATAAATCTACTTAACTCCCTTGTAGTCATTTCAAGTTCCTTGTTTTTCATAGGAAAGATTCTTTTTTTTTTCTGACAAGTAAATGAAGAATTTTATAAAGAAAATAAACCAGAAATACTACAAGGTTCAAGGAGAGATGCAATCTCTCACAAGCAACAAGTACAATTACAATTGCGCCCAAAACAAATTGATCCCTAGTAACCCATGGGAAGCATTCAATTCATTGATGGAACAGTACAAGCCTCCTTACAAATGATATCATGAACAAAAAGAGTAGTCGACCAAATGAACAAACATTGTTTAACTGCTCCAGACCAAGCTAGAAGATGAGCAACCATATTGCAAGAACAAAGGGCAAAACGTACTGTAGTAACATCAAAAGCGGATAATAGATTTCCGCAATCTGCTAAACATTTTCATAGCCGCAATGGGATAGCAGAGCTATTCCTAACAGGAAAGACACTAATTTTGTGAATCCACTTCTAAAAAATGGCTGAAAGATCTAACTCCTTGGCAAATAGCAATCCATTGAAAAAAAAAGGCTCATGCTTCAACTTCCTCACGGTCAAAACAACAGAAACTGACTGCTCTCACCATAATAAAACGTCCATAAGCATTAATTATAACCATACCAACTCTAGCACCTTATAGAAGAGAGGCTCCCATTGACATCGATTTTTAATATGCCATCGGCTGGTTTACTCCAAATGCGATCATTGCGATGAACTGGAGAGACTCTCTGGATGCCAGCATTAAGACAGATGCTAGAACTCAAAAGGAATGATAATAGGTTCTTGTCACTTCCTTCACTTCCTTGATTATGATTAGAGCTAGCCCTTACTATTTAATATGCTTACAATATTTACCTTTGTACTTTTCCAGTTCAGCCATTTTTGGAAAAAAAGAAATCATTACATTGCAGAAGCTTCATCTAAAGTGGCCTAATTTTTAGACACAAAATACAACAGTTTTCTTAGTTGATTCCATTTAATATATCATGAATAAACCAATTTCATGATTCAAATTGTGAGATACATGAAGAGAAGACTAGAGAAAACTAATCATTTTTAATTGCTTTAAATACCTTATTGTCTGGGTGCAACAATAGATCGGCCATAATCTTCATGCGGAAGTATGGGATATCATCCTATATTTTGAATATGTTAAACAATATTAAGTCAAATATAATTGTTCAAGAAAAAAAAAATTCCATAAATTAAAGGATAAAAGGAAAGAAAACATTTGGAACTTATTTTCAATTACCTGTGCAAAGGACTTCATTAATCGTCCATCCCAATACTCCATATAACATAGCACAAATATACCACAATCATAACTGTTACAATAACAGCAACCATTTAACCATTTGCGCCTGACCCATTATAGTTACTAATAATGCCAAAGCTAATAATAAATACTTCATTTATTGAATCAATTACTTGGTTTTTTGAATTGGAAGTTCAGGAAGTAGCACAGGCCATTCTGTAATTGCCATGGGTCTTCCACTCAAGCTACTCAGTATTTCGTTACAAGTTTCTTTCTAGAAATCAAAGCCAACCTTTGATTAGCACATAGCAATAGGTGATGACAAGAACATTTAAAACAATATTTACGGCAATACAAACCATTCTAGGAAGATACTTGAGCTCTATAGTGAATCCAGACATTGGTAAGCTGTTAAGAACCTCCACCCTCTTGTCCCTTAGATTTATGACATATACGAACCAGTGGGAGTCAATGCAAAGGGGAATGAATAACTGTATGCAAAATGTTATAGTTAGTTGTACTTTCAAATTAATTGATTTATTGTGTGGGTTATCCAAGACATACCAATTCACATTGCAATAGATCATATTTAAGTAGACTTTGATAAAAAGCTTTTGACTCCTCTAGACTTGGGGGTTCATCTTTTAGAATTTTTTCCTGTATTTACAATTAGGAAAATTGGTAGATAAGACATGGTAAGTCATCTTACTGATTTAGTATATGCATGAATTGAAAACTTACCGCAAAATATGTGGGAAAGTAATGACGTTTTACCAAACCATTAGCTAACTGTTTATGCACTAGTACATCCACCATGCAATTCACAACCTGCACAATAAACGAAGCTTGTTATTTTAACTCCTTGTTATATAGATATACAAATAAATCACCTTAACTTGTCTTGATTACAACTTACAGCACTAGAAACCCGATTATCATCCCTCATGCAGAGAAGCTCCGACCTTGTTAGGTGAGACGTCCATAGAATTACCAAATTTTCACTATATAAAAGGATATTGTTACATGGAATATTTGATGCTACATGTGACAATAAAGAATAACAACAACAACAATAATATTGGGTATCTATATTTACTTACTCAAGTGGTCCATTGGGGTTAAATAAAGCATACACAATTGCTTTTTTCTCCAATTCGGTGAAAGAAGGAAAATCTGAAGCATGTGGAAACACCACATTTGTCTGTAGACAATAAAATGCATAGCCAGTATATAGTTATGAAAGCCTTTGAAAACAAAGATTAATTTCACTTTGAACGAAAAGACCCAAAGGATTAGTGCCATGAAATTAATTCTGAGCTGTAAATTTTGTACCCCACCATAAGCGCAGTATTAAGCGTTCAATGAAGGAGGCAGTAGAAAAGAAGAATACTGAGGGTGAATTTGGTGATGCCAAGAAAAGTCCATGAAGCAACATTAGCCTGAAGATCTTCATCAGGGTGTGTAATTGCTTGTATCCCATCAAAGGAATGGAACAGAATGAGCTGAGGAGTGAAGTCCGAGGTAATGAGAGATTATTCCATTCTGCCGCAAGATGGAAAGAAGTGGTGATTGAAGCAAAGACGCTTCTACTGAAGGAAGAAAAAAGGAAAGGACAAGCCTCGTAGAAAGTTAGAAAAGCAGTAAGATAAAGTATTTACCTAATCGGTGAAGCTACACGATGGCTGAAAGGATTTATCGACGGAGCAGTATTCTCTGTCAAAAAAGTGGGTTGGAAGAGCTCTCTAGAAATGAACAGAAGGAGATATCAGGTTGAACTGCAATGTAATCAAAAGGAGTGGCATGCTACTGAAGGAAGAAAAAAGGAAAGGACAAGCCTCGTAGAAAGTTAGAAAAGCAGTAAGACAAAGTATTTACCTAATTGGTGAAGCTACACGATGGCTGAAAGGATTTATCGACGGAGCAGTATTCTCTGTCAAAAAAGTGGGTTGGAAGAGCTCTCTAGAAATGAACAGAAGGAGATATCAGGTTGAACTGCAATGTAATCAAAAGGAGTGGCATGTGGCGGTTTCATAATTTTTTGGTAATACTAAGATGCAACTAGTTTGCCTTCCAGAAGGAAAGAGGGGTCGGGAATGGATGATGGAGAGGGAAAAGCAGCAGAGCTTCTTGTTAAAAAAAGGAAGAGGATGTTTTGAGTGAGTGCAGGATAGAACAGAAGGATTCAAGAATTCCCAAAGAGAAGTCAAAAGAAAACTCGAGCAATTCTGGGAGCAGCAAAGCGGGTTGAAGGAAGGCGTGCAAGAGAAGGTGCAGGATTTTGTATTACTGAACTCCAATAAAATACAGAAGCTGTTCTTACAGGAAAACAAAGTTAGCTGGGAGAAAATTTAGGTCTTGAAAGCAGAAATGGAGGTGAATGATTGGGGAGTTATCATGGAAGAAATTAAGAAGAAACTCGAAGTTGAATCCGAAGTGTCTGTTTTTCCTTTTGACGATAGGTGTGCCCTTCTGGTTGGTATAGACAAAGCAGTGGATTTTTTTACTGTTGAAACTGAATTAGGTGTAACCTTTGTCCAGAGCAAGACTATATCCTATATCTACGTTAATTTGAGCAAAGGCACTTTAGAGAGGGTACGTTGGCTAGAGAAGTGCTTGGTAGGGCGATTCATTAACTCTGAACCTGATGTAGAGGAAGTCTTAAGATGGGTCAAATCGGAGTGGAGCTCAAAAGAGGATGTCCAGGTGAGAAAGTTAAATGCAGGGTTCTTTCTTTTCATTTTCCATAGCAAGGAGGAAGAAGATGAAATTCTGGATGGAGGATTTTCAAAGTCCAGGTCGCCAGAACTCAGGTTGGGTAGATGGAATCCGCTAGTGGGGGCAATTAGAGAAATCAGGAGCAAGAGTCTTGTCTGGATTAACGTCCTTGGGATTCCGCTCCATGCTTGGAACCAGAATATGTTTCATGCCATTGGAAATGCCTGTGGTTGCTTTAGAAGAGTGGATGCCCAAACATATAAACTAAAAAATCTGGTGGCAGCAAGAATCCTGGTTGAAGTAGTACATCTAATCCCCCTGAGCATTAACTTTGCCAGAGAGTAGTACAATTTGAGGCTGGTGGTTGAAGGCTGTATCCCATTTCGTTGGATTCAAGAAGATTCAATGGTCTTGCTTGATCGAATCGAGGAGTCAAACTGCTCTGCAAAGGTAAAAAGGGTGCTGGCTGATCCTGTGAATGCAAGTCGGGAGGAGGAAGATGTTGGAAAGCAAAAGATTAGGGAGTTGGAGGGTCAAGCGGAAGTTATAGGGTAGATGCAGGAAAAGTAGGGGGGGGGTAAAGTGTATTTTTGTAGCTAGGATCTGAAGAGTTCTTTTGTGAAAAGGCACACGTGGTGGGAGTCTTCAAACAGGGGGTCATTTCCGAGAAAGTTTTTAATTTCTCAAATAAGGATCTGGAGAATACAAATAGTGGGGACCATGCTTCAAGGAAAAAATGGTCTGATGTTAAGAGGCATGGGACCAGCAGCTTAGATGGAGATGTTCTTGGAATCCGAAGGGGGAGAGTTGAGAAAAGAGTCTTCAAGAAGGGGGCAGAGTTAAGGTCTCCTCAGAATGCCTCAAATACCAGTTTTCCGGCGGCTGATGTTTCTGATGATCGAACTCTTGAGCCTTGTCATTTCAATCTCAAAGTTCCTTCAAGATCTAAGGAGCGTTCTCAAGGAGGTGGTGATGAAGATTTTTCTTCTGCTCTGGCACTCATTCCAGGGGTTGAGAAGAAAGAGTCAAAACTTCTCTCGTCGTGCCTGGAGTTAAGCCAGGAGTTTAGGGACTCTGTTTATAGTTAACAGGGAGGAAGTTCAAAGAAGGATCTGGGAGTAGGGGTTATGAGTACAGCTAGGGTGGAGGCGGGGGTAGAGGAGGTGGAGGGCAATCATAAGGTTTGGAAGGAGGGAGGAGGGAGGAGGATAGGGAAGAAAGGGACGGTCTTCCAAAAGTTGAGGGCAAGAAGGTCTCTGACTTATAGAATGTAAGTCAAGTCGAGGGCCATAGGATTGACACCGGTTACTGGGTCTTGGAAGTGTTTGTTGGAAGGCTGAGAGTTTATTTGGGTTGCAGTGGAAAAGAGGCGAGTGTAGTAGAAAATAGTGATGCTTTGGAAATCCCAAAGAAGACCAGAAATTCAAGCAAACTCAATGTAGTGCATACCACAAAAGTTTTCTCAAGGGTAAAGGAGGGCCTGGTGGGAGCGGGATCAACAAGTATAAAAAGATCTACAAAAGAAGGATTAAACTAAGTCCTTCGAGTCAGGAGAAATCTTGCTCGGTTTCTTCATTCTCATCCAATGGGATCAGAAATAAGCCTCATCAAGATGGTTCTAACCAGGAGAAGTCAATCAATCTGGACTTGTCAGAGAAAGTTGTAAGGGATGAGTCTGATTCGAGTGAGGTCTCTCCTAAGGAGGTACCAAAGGATAAGGAGATGAATTGCAAAAATGATGTGCTCTCTCACTTTCTCTGTTTTTGTTGTTCTTGTTGTGTGGTCTGGGGGGTGTTACCTTAATACCTGCATTGAGGTTGCATTCAGTTTCTTTTTTACTTTTACTTGGCGAAAAAAAAAAAAAAAATTAGCAAGGAACTGAGGGATAGTTCCTTTGGTATTAAATTGGTGGGACTTCCCTTCAATCTCTAGAAAAAATCCTTGAGAAGATTGCTATAATGCTTTGAGGTGTTCTTATATCCTCTAATACCTCCAATCTCCACATAGTAGAGTTGATAATCCCTAGAGTGAAAACTGAGGATGTTCCTAGAACATTGGACGTCTTCACGGGTGGAGTTTGGATGAGGGTGTGGGTGTTGACAAAACACGAAGAGAACAAAAAAGGAAAATTTTGAATGTCTAGTTAAAAATGGCAAGCCAACAATTGATGACGGGGGAAGATCGAGGATGACACAGGATGGAAAACCGTTTAAAGAAATTTGAAAATATTTCAAACCGGGGGGTTCACACCATGTATGTAGAAGCTGTTAGAAGAGGGATTAACTCTAACCCTTTATAGGGCCTAAATCAAAAGAAAAGTAATATGGACCGAGGCATGGCTAAGTCCCATTCAACGCCTGGTGGTTATTTTTGTAATAAAGTGGTGAAGTCACCTGAAAATACCTACAAGTTGGAGCTTATTAGTTCATGTGTCAAGTCTATCTGTCACACGAGATCAACCACGGAGGAACCAATGGGGGACCGGAAGATTGGTCCATCATCTTCCCAAATCGAAGATCATCGAACCTCTATCTCAGCTAGCTCAAGGCTGAGTAGGAAGAACCTAGTTATGGTGGAATGACAAGCTAGAGTAAGTGGTCAGCGAGCAAATAATCAACAGAAGCTTCCTAGTTATGGTGGAATGACAAGCCAAAGTGGTCAGTGGGCTAATACTTCAATAGAAGCTTCCCAAGCTAAAACACCAAGCAGATTGAATAATACACATCATACCCCTGAGCAGGAAAAACAGTCTGTGCCTTCTCCCCTTGAACCTTCCCAGGCTAACACACCAAGCAAGTTGAATAATATGGATCATACCCCTGAGAAGGAAAAACAACCTGTGCCTTCTCCCCACTTGGAACCAGGTAAACTTGTGAAACCAATTTTAGCCACTAACTGTTGCTCCATGTCTATGGCTCTTATTCCAGGATCAAAGTAAACCACATTGCCACAAGCTGATGATAGGGTGGATGTAGTTAGGAAGGCTAGGGGTGAGAGTAAGAGGAAGAGGGATTAAAAATATGGAATATGATTGGAAGTAGGCTCAAAGACCTCATAAGAAATGAACTAGACAAGTTTCAAAATATCGATACAGGCCAATACGTCAGTTGGGGCATATCTTAACTCACTTTTATTTTTTTTAGTTTTTCTTTCAAACTGGTTCAGAGGGGTCAGTTTAAGGCCCATCTACCCCGTGAACCAGGCCAGACCCCGAAACACCCACTGTAGGGGTGTATCGAGAAGCCACTGATACGATACATAACAACAGATACGGCCCGATAAGTATCGAAATTTTGAACCTTGGAACTAGAGCAAGAGGACAATGATAAGGTATGGGAGAATAGAACTAAGCCTTATATTCAATTACCAAGATTAGGATTGGGTTGGCCTTCAGCCCGTCCCAGCCCATTCAGGTTGCACTGCTTTGTATGTGGGAGAATACCTGCCAAATTGATTACATACCTGGAAATTGATTGCCTCTTCGGTATGAGTCATGTTGGCTTCAGGCATTGTAGAAGATCTCTGAATTTGGAGTGACAGTGAAGTGAACCCCTGGAGCATTTCTGACTTGCATTCCATCAATTGTGTGCTTATTAATTGCTCTAGCTTCTTTAGTTTAGACTCAAGGGCTTGAAGATGTTGCAATTGTTGCAGTTGAGCCTCAATATTTCTTAACCTTTTTAGAATCTAATGACAGACACTTATTAGCACTTGTATATGCTAACCACCATTTACATGAAGGTACTTTTAAAAAAAACAGTAATATTTAAAGAAAAAACATAATTAATTACTCCATCAATTGTGCCCTCCTCAGGTTCTGGATGAGCCTCTTTGATGACTGTGGTGTTTGATGGGGGGATCTCCTCATCCATCATGGCCTATAAGACAAAATTAAAAAAAAAAAAAAAATCATTAAAAAGCAAAGTCTGATAAGTATAAATATTGAATAAAAGAAATCGTAAAATCATTATAGCCAGTTATTAAACCCCCATACCTATCAGTATTATTGTTACAATGATGCATTTGATTATAACCCCATTGATGATAAGTGACATCAACAATAAAATAGAGAAATTGATCCATGGTCTTTTGGAGGATTTTGGACCCCAAGTGGCTGAACTGATCTGCTTATTGCTTCATCTTTTATTGAATAAAATAGTCATGTAATAAAATATTTAGGGATACAGTAATCACCCCCAAATTCCATAGAGCCACTAAGGAACAGGTTGCAACCAATTTAATGGCTTTTTTTTATGAGTAATGAAAAGTATTTTATTAAAGATTAAATAAGAGGGAGATAGGAAGCAGCTGGAGGATATTTTACAGATTAGTTAGAGGGAAACATGAACACCAAATACTTTCATTCCTTGGCAAATGGTAGAAAAAGGAAGAACCTGGTGTCTAGTTTGGAAGTTGATGGTGAGGTGGTCACTCAACCCAGGGAGATTGCTAGAGCCTTTATGGAACATTTAAAATCAATTTTTAGAAGGATGCTTGGTGAAAAATTTGGGATTGAAGGATTGGACTGGCCTTGTCTCTCTGAGGAAGCTAAAGCTTGGATAGAAAGACCTTTGATCAGAAAGAGATTAAGGAAGTTGTATTCTCAATGGCCAGATCCAAGACGTCAGGGCCACATGGTTTTTTTTACCAGCAAAGAAATTCATTTATTAATTTAAATATTTGAAATTAAGTCACAGGTATACAAATCCCATAAGCACTAGGTTACAACAATGCCCAAAATAAGGATGGTCTATCAGCTCCCTGCAGGCAACACATCCACCAACCCATTAGCTTCCCTTTTAACCCATCTAAAAGTAGAGTAAAATTTCATTTCAAGTTGGTCAATCTGTCCGAAAGTGAATCTGAGTTTCCAAGGTGCTGACTCAATTTGCTTTGCCCATGTTATAATCAGAAGGGAGTCTCCTTCAATTCCCAACTCCCATGGCCCTAATTATTCAGCAAGCTTCAGTCCTTACAACAGTCAAGGTTTAAAATGTCGATATCAGTGGAAATGTCGGTCATCCAAATATAAGAAACATGTCAAAAATATTGTATGGTAATATTGTAAAAATTATACACATGGTAGAAACATTTTAAAATATGCAAAATATAGAATGATATTTTATGAAATGATAAAAGAAGCACAGGCACACCTTTTTAAATTATTATCTTGGTGCAAATCATTAAACAAAGCTAAGAAACTAAGATTATAGACAAAAGAATACGTTCTGAAGTTGCCCTGTAAACTTTAAGGTTCAGAGCTTCATGATAAAATGAGTTAAAGCAAAATTTTAACTCATAGAAAATGTAAAAGGTTGTAATAAATCAACCAAATAATCTATTACACAAACAAAAAACTAATATTTAACTTAATGTTTGAAATAAATATTGAGCTAGCTCAAAGTGGTAATCATGTAAGTTAGGCGGACAATAAAATTGTTACTTAACATATTTACAATATTGTACCAACTTATGTTATAATACTATCTCTTAGACTCCACATAATACTGGTAGTGTTCACTGGGAAATATGTTGATTCCAATAAAATTTAATGTCGCTACCCATGGAAGTGGACATGGAAATAATGTTGTGGAAACTATTTGTTGTACTCCACATAGTGTTGGTAGTGTTAATTGAGGAAATGTCAATTCTGGTAAAATTTTGTGTCGCTACCCATGGAAATGGAAATATGTCGTGGAAATATTAGGGAAATTAGGGACATTTTAAACCAACAGTGCTTTTGATTCAGCCTGAACCAAATCAACAAAACCAATTGGTCCTGAGAACAAGGCCTTCACTACTCCTTGATGGTTTTGAAAAACTCCCCCTATTCATGCTCTTCCTAGATTGTCAAATGAACTACCATCAAAGTTTAGCTTTAGCTTATTTAAACCTAGTGGTTTCCACTCCATTCTTATATTTTCTCTATGTAGTTCTGAGAGTGCCACTTCTCTCCAATTTCTTAAGAAGTCATCAATGGGAACACTCTTGAATAGTTCCAAGGTTTTAACCTAATGTACTGATCTGATTTTAATGACTTCGATAACCTCCTCTAAGGATTTACTTTTTTTATTGAAGATCCTCTGATTTCTCTCTTCCCAAATAGACCAAACCACAGCTGCACGTAGGGGGTGTAAACGGATCGAATTTGATTTGGATCAGGTAATACCCGACGGATATCAAAAATTTATATTCAAATTCGAATCCGATTAAATATTCAAATATTCGATTTGATTTGAATTCGACTAATTAATTATTTTAGGTAATTAATAAATATATAAAATAAATATTTTATTTATATAAAGCATATAAATATATAAATTATTTATATAATTTAATTATTATATATAATATATAAAACATTTAAAAATTTTATATATTATATATAAGAATTAAATAATCGGTCGAATTCAGATATTTATCAAATCGAATCAGATCGTATCCGAATTCAACCGATTAAATATTCAAATTATCTAAATTCGATTCAATTATATCAAATCTCAAATTCGATTCAATTATATCGAATCTCGAATTCGAAATCGGATTTTCGAATACCATTGACACCCCTAGTTGCACGTACTACCTTCCACATACATCTTCCTTCCCCTTATCTTTTGTTGCCTCAAGAAAGTTTGGCTGAAAAGGCTCACTACGTCTTGTGGGGGAGCTCATCTGCAACCAAAGAGAGAACAGAAATAGTCCTAAATACAAGAAACAAATGAGCAGGAGAGAAGTGAGAAAGGGTTTCACCACAAGCCTTGCAAAGAACACACACATGAGGAGAAAGGCACATGTTTGGCCTTTTTTCTATAGCATATCACAAGTGTTTACCTTCCCTAGGAACATTTCCTAGCAAAGAGCTTGTACTTTAGGAGGAATTGGTTTGCGCCATATTTCTCTTACAAGGAAATTTATCCCCACACTATCCAACTAGGCAAGTATGTTGAAGAAAGAAGAACAGGAAAACAAGCCATCTGAACCTGGATGCCAAATTCTACTATCAAGGCCATTTTGGTCCAAGTAAACCATTTCCTACTTTGACAAAAGGACAAGGAGAGAATCACACTCATTGTCTCTCAAGCCCTTCTGAACCTTAAGTCCCAATTTAATCCAGTTTCTAAGGGTATAGCCACCTAGGGTCGCATGCTTTCACCATGGCCTTTTATCAGACTATTGGGATATAATTGAGGGTGATTTGTTGGAGGTGTTTAAGGAATTCTTTTAAAGGGGAATTATTAATCCTAGTCTGAATGCTACTTTTATTGCTTTGATTCCTAAAAAAGGTGGAGCTAATCATCCCATGGATTTCAGACCAATAAGATTGGTGAACAACTTGTACAAGATAATTGGTAAGGGTTTATCCCTAAGAACCAGGCAAGTTCTCCCCTCCTTTGTTTTGGCAAATCAGGGTGCCTTTGTGTAGGACAGAAATTATTGAGCAAATACTAATTGCAAATGAGTGTGTGGAGGAAATGAAAAGATTGGGATAATGCATATGATTTGGTTGACTAGCAGTTTCTGATTGAGGTGTTAAGGCAATATGGGTTTGGGGAGAGATGGTACAAATGGATTTGGGGGTGCTTAAAGACTTGTCACTACTTGGTGTTAGTAAATGGCACAAAGACAGTTTTCTTCTCTGTCGAGCATGGAATTAGACAAAGAGATCCTTTCTTTCCTTTTCTATTCACATTAGTAGTGGATGTTCTAAATAGACTCATTTTAAGAGCTGATTAGAGGTGTCTAATTCGGGGATGGAGAGTGGGAGAGATGACATGCCAATAACTCATTTATAGTTTGCAAATGATACCATTTTGTTTTGTGAGGGAGATGAGTTAGATTGGGTTAGGAACCTAAAATGTTTGGTGCAACTTTTTGAGAGAATGTCAAATCTTAAAATCAACTTTGATAATAGTTGCATAGCTAGAATAAATATGGATGGAGGAGGGGGGGTCAAAGAGTGTGCTAACATTTTAGGATGCAATGTTGCTCAATGGCATTTGACTTATTTAGGATTACCTCTAGGAGTGAATCCAAAAGAGGTAGGGTTTTGGAACCCAATTGTAGAAAGATTTTCTAAGAGAGTAGCCAATTGGAAAAAGGGATACCTTTCCCTAGGTGGAAGAATAACACTGATTAGATCAACCCTTTCCAATCTACCAATTTATTATTTGTCTATCTTCAAGATCCCAGTAAGATCGAGTAAAAGATTAAAGAATCTAATAAGAGATTTTTTACAGGAAACCAAGGGAAGGGAAGAGGAACCATAGGATTAGTTGGGAGGTGGTTAGTAGGGGAAAAAAGTAAGGAGGGATGGAAATAGGTAATGTACAAAGGAGGAACACATATCTCTTGGGGAAATGGCTATGGAGAATGCCGCAAAATAGGGATAAACCATGGGCAAAAGTGATAGTGAGCATTCACAGGCTCTTGGACAACGACCAGGATGCTAGAACTTCGGCTAGGGCAAATTGGGCCTCTCCTTGGAAAGCCCTCAATGCAGTACTACCACTCTTTTCTCCTTTTATCAGCTACAATCTTTGTAGTGGTAACAAAGTTAAATTTTGGGAACATAATTTGTTGGGGTCCTCATTGAAGGAACAATTTCCATCATTATTTGCACTTTCTTGGCCCAAAAATGAGACCATTTCTTGATTCATGGTTCCTTCAAATTTGAGCAACGTATTCAGTTGAGATTTGGGATTCTGGAGGGGTATAAGAGACTCTAAACTCCAAAACGTACTCATCTTACTACAAAAGTTGGAAGATGTATTTCTTGATCCTTCTAAGCCAGATAACCGAATTTGGACTTGTACCCCTTCAGGTTCCTTCTATTGCTCCTATGAAGCCTTGTCCCGACCATCCTCTAGCTCTTTGCCTTCTTTTCCAGTTAAGGAGGATTGGTGTAAGTCTGTTCCTCCTAGAATTGGCGTTTTGTATTTGGAAGTTGCTCATGAAAAGATTAATACTTAATACTCCAAAGAAAACAATCAAATTGGGGCTTATCCCCTCATTGGTGTACCTTATGCAAGGCCAATGGTGAGATCTGTTGTCACTTACTTATCTCTTGTTCCTTCTTTTATTTGGGAATGGTCTTTGGCCTTGTTTGGGTGCAGGTGGATCCCTCCAGCGAATATTCAAAGCTTACTTGCTCCTTTCTTCATTTAGCCAAAGAAAAGGGGAAGAATTATGTGGAGATGCTTAAGAGTATCAATATTATGGACAATTTGGAAAGAAAAGAACTCTAGAATTTTTCTAGAGAAGGAGAGAAGCAAGGAAGAATTAATGGAATTAATCATTTTCAGAAGAGTACATTGGCTGAAATCCTTGGATACTGTTACCAATGTGTCAATGGATGTGTTCACTATAAAGTGGAAGGAAGTGATTGGTTCCTGCTCAACTAAGCCCCCATCACCAATTACTACTGGTCTCCTCCGGGAAGAGGGTTTGTTAAACTTAATTTTGATGGCAACAGCTTGGGAAACCCAGGTATTTCAAGTATTGGTGGGGTTTTAGGAGATGAAGAGGGCAAACTTCTAGTTCTTTACTTGGGACCAACTGGGGAAGGGACTCCCTTAGAGCAGAAGTATTGGCACTGGTGAAAGGTGTTCAAAGAGCAAAAAACTTAAACATTAGGAAGCTGATTTTTGAGGGAGATTCCAAACTGGTAATAAGATGTTTACAATGAGAAGGTTCAAAGTTCTGGATCTACAGTAATGAAAAGAAGAAAGTAAGGTGGTTGACAAGAGATATGGAAATATCTTTCAATTGGGATAAACGGTGTGCTAACTCATTAGCTGATGTATCAGCAAAACAAAGGGTGGGGAGAGATTCTTTATTCTGAGCACTCTTGTAATTGAAGAAAATCTGGGGGAGAAATAAGAGATTTTCTCTCTCATTGACTGACTCTTCTTTCTCTTGTAATTCTTATATATTGTACACTTTTTGATCCATTAATGAATTGAAATGATGCAGTTTTTGATAAAAAGAAGATTATATAAGACCATTACAGGATACATCATAAGATATCCGTAAAGAGGTGTGAGTTGCACCCTCAAAGACAAGACAATTTGACAAATAAGCCCAGGATAAGTGAACCCTATGCACTCCTTGCTTAGCCAGAAAGTCTTCCAGCCTGTTGGTGGTGTTAGTGAAGGGATATTTCGGTCTTTGTACTTGTTGAGAATGTTGATGTGTACTGTTATGTTAGTTCGAGTGCCTCTTACTTAAATAAGGACACTTAAGTCTTTTCCAATAAGTTAATAATATAATAACAGGTCTGGCCGAATCTAGGGATAACTTTTTCTCCAATTCGAACCACAGCTTCTCTCTTTTCTCCCTTCTTCTTTCCTCTCCTACTTCTTGTTGTTCACTTTACTTTACAGTCAACGAACAAGACAGAGTTCTAGGGCAGGTCGAAATTCAACATGGTATCAGAGCCACATTAAACAAATCAGACTTGCTAGAATTCTGTCTTCTACGCATTCGAACTAGGGTTTCTCTTGGGTTTCTCAGCTGTGAGTTGGAGACCGGGAAAAGGGCTGAAAAGGAGTGATCGCCCTCTTCCCTTGGAGGTTCCTATGCCTCCGATTGTGTCGTTGGTGATTGGTTGYTGTGGTTTCTAAGCCCTAATTAGGGCTGGTACGTGTGGTGCAGTGGTGTCTCAGTCCTTCGTGTGGTTGGCCTTCAGGCGATGAGGTAAAGTTTTTTTATGCATATTTTCTGTTATGGAATACATGAGAGGTGTACTACAGTTCGTATGATGGGTGTTCAGATTGCAGTATGCTAGGGTTTATTCTGGTTTGTGTGTGATTCGAAGGGCAATAGTGTTTACTTAATGGTGAAACTTCTGGTAGCTGTGGATTAGGGTTTGTGGTGTTACAAGTGTGGTTTTCAGCATTTAATATTGCTGAAATTAGTGTGCAGACTTC
>NW_010729183.1:808514-819410 GCF_000365185.1 Nelumbo nucifera
AGTCTGCATACCTTACCATCCTCCCCCTGAGCAACAAACCCTGGTGGTTGCTCCATGTARACCTYCTCRAGCAAATCAYCWTGCAAAAAGGCATTCTTGATATCAAGCTGATATAGGGGCCAATCATACATAGTTGCAAGAGAGATCACAACACGAACCGACCCTATCTTAGCAACTAGGGAGAAGGTCTCTGTGTAGTCAATACCATAGATTTGGGAGTACCGTTTTGCAACCAATCGAGCTTTCAGGCACTCAACACTACCATCGGGCAAATACTTAACAGTATAAACCCACTTACAACCGACAGCCTGCTTCCCAGGAGGAAGAGCGGTGAGGTCCCAAGTATGATTATGAAGTAGAGTTGAGAGCTCTTCTTCCATTGCACGGCACCACCCTGGAGAGGCAAGGGCTTCCTAGACATCCTTAGGAACAACAACTGAGAATAACAAAGAAATAAACCGGCGATGGGAAGCAGAAAGGTGAGTGAGTGAAACATGAGTAGAAATAGGATAAAGGGTGCAAGTGTGTTTACCTTTCCGCAAGGCAATGGGAAGATCAAGATCAGATACTGGGTTCGGGGCAGGCGAAGAGACAACTGCCGAATCTGTCGACGGTGATGGAGCCGGAGGAGTAGCAGCCGGTACACGTGGGCGATGTGTATACACTTGACGGATAGGTGGGCATTCAACAGAAGGTGGCACCGGAGGCAAGGACTTGGTCACAGCTAGAACAAGGGAACAAAATCAGTAACTGGAAGTGGAAGATGGAGAGGTGATGAGGAGGAAGAAGCATCACCAGACCCCAAGAAAAACGGAGTAGACTCAAAGAAGGTAACATCAGCACACACAAAGGAACGTCGAGAACTAGGATGGTAACACTTATACCCTTTCTAGGTCCGAGAACAGCCAAGGACGATGCACTTAAGGGATCGTGCATCTAACTTGTCGTTCCCGGGGCCTAGATTATGGACCAAGCAGACACCCAAATACCCAGGGAGAAAAAGGAAACGAAGACAACGTGAGAAACACGGTAGTAAATGGGGAATGACCATCAAGGATAGACGTGGGCATCCGATTAATCAAGAAGCAAGAAGTAAGCACTGCATCACTCCAAAAGGGTTTGGGAACATTCATGTGATGCATGATGGATCGGGCTATTTCCAAGAGATGACGGTTCTTTCTCTCAGCCACCCCATTTTGTTGTGAGGTGTAGGTACATGAGGTCTGATGTATAATGCCATTTTGGTCCAAGTATTCTTGAAATGATGAAGATAAATATTCACGGTCATTATCAGAACGAAAAATTTTAATGTGAACACCAAATTGATTGCGAATCTCAGCATAAAATTTCTGGAAGATGGTAAACAATTCACTTCTTTCTTTCATTAAATAAAGCCACGTTATCCTTGAAAAATCATCAACAAAAATGACAAAATATCTATATCCATTGTATGACATCACTTTATAAGGACCCCAAACATCCAAGTGAATCAAAGAAAAATGACTCAATGCACGGTTATCAATTCTAGAACTAAAGGGAACACGATGGTGTTTCCCAAACTGACATGACTCACAATCTAAAATAGAAAGTTGACTCAACGAAGGAACCAAAGATTTCAAAACTTTCAGTGAAGGATGACCAAATCAACAATGCCACTGGAGAGGAGAGAGATGACTAGAGAGCTGTTGATGTTCTTCCACCACCGTCAAGATAATACAATCCACCAGCTTCATGCCCTCCACCAATCTTCATCCCCGTCTTGAGATCCTGAAAAACACACATATAAGGGTAAAAGGTAATGGAACAATTAAGTGACTTGGTCAACTTACTAACAGACATAAGGTTAAACGGAAATTTAGGGACATACAAAACTGAGGATAGGGATACAGGGTCCAAGTCAACATTACCAACACCACAAATGGAGGATGTAGAACCATTAGCAAGGGTAACAGATTGTGATGTTGAGCAATGAGAGAGGGAAGAAAACACACCTGGAGTTCCAGTCATGTGATCGGAGGCTCCAGAGTCAATAATCCAGGGATTGGGTGTAGATGCCAAACAAGTCATACCTGAGTGTGCAAAGGTAGTTGTGTTCTACTGAGATGTGGATTGGACAAACCTCTCATACTCATCACGTGGAACACTCATCATCTCCTTCCCAGAACCATCTGTGGATGTAAGAGGCATCTGATCAGCTGAACGATTCTCCTGTCTAGAACTGGAACTGGTGTCACTAGTCATGGCATGATTGGCCCAACTTGAGGGTGGACCATGCAAGTCATAGCAATAATTAATGGTATGTCCATCCATACCACAATGAGTACACCTCCTCAGACCTGAGCCACGTCCTCTACCACGGGTTCCCCCTGAATCTCTACCTCCAGTACGACCACACCACTCCGGCCATATACCGGACCACTGCTACCACCACGGCCAGATTGAGCTCCACCTCTAACACCACGGCCCCTTGACACTGCAAAGGCTGATCTACCTGAGACATTAGAGTTCTCACTAGATCCAATAGAAGTCCTCCGAAATCGAGCAAACACCTCTTCAAAAGAAGGGAGAGAGCCAACCCTCCTAGTATCTGAGCCCGTACTGGTTCATACTCAGACTTTAGCCCCACCAAAAATCGAGTCACGTCAAATTGTTCTCTCTGTTGTTGCTGAATTTTGACATCAGAAGTGAGGGGGTGATAAACATTCAACTCATTACAGATGTTTCTCATACTAGCATAGTACTCCTCAAGACTCTGATTGCCCTGTTGCAGATTAAAGTATTCCTGATACAGCTGATATACTYTGGTTGTAWTGTCTTGACCAGAACACAACTTCTTAGCATGGTCCCACACATCTTTGGCAGTGTCAAGAAACATGAAATTTACACTAATCTTGGGTTCCRTACTATTCCATAGCCATGTGATAATTTGTGCATCCTCTTATTCCCAGTCTTCATACTCATGAGAATCAGGGGAGGGTTTCTCCTCCCTTATGTGTTTCACCTTCTTCTTTGCTTTCAGAAAAACTTCTACAGATTTAGCCCAAGGTACATAATTCTCTCCATTCAGTTTAATGGAGGTCATTTGAACATTCAGATAGTCAGTAGGTATCATCACATTAGATTTTCTATCACTATTATCTCCCATTGCTGAACTCTGTTATCACTGAATTCGGCACACTGCACACTGTTTGAGCACATTGATCACACTGGTTTCAGCACTTGTTATTGTTGAAGACTGCACACTTTACACCACAAACCCTACCCTACGACTACCTGAAATCTCACCACTATAATATTACAGATCAGCAACCTCAACATAAGTACAAAGACAGAAATACCCCTACACTAACAGAAATGTTATGTTTATCTATTTTCATTTGAGATTATAGGTCTTTTTAAAACATTTTTTTAAACTTAAGTTAATATTTTTAATTAATATTGTGTTTAATATTTTTAATATTTTGCACTTTTTTGAACTTAGCATTTTTTGCATTTGTACACCTTGCTTCAAAAAGGCATGCGCCTCACCTTGCGCCTTGCACCTTGGGATCAAAATGACCCTTGCACTTCTAAAACACTGCTTCAGCTGTTATCAAACATCCCTATCATGACATTATGTCAATGACAATTTGGCATAACTCAAGTACTACAAACGTAACCTAGAGTGCATACTTCCCCTACAAGAAAGTTGACAAGAAAGAGTTAACAACATCTTTAGGAATTCAATGAAAAACCTGTACCACATGAGATGAGGCTTCTTCAAATTGGGATCCTTCTTTGTTCCCATGCACACTACGAGTAGGCTGGAACATAACTAATTCTTCAGTTCTGTCTTGCATTTCAAATTGCTCTTTCGTCCTGTCATCCTGAAAAGAAAATCATAATTAATTACATGAATAACATGTAATGTATGTGAAAATTAATGGAATTGATAAAACCAAGAACAACAGGAAGGATATTGAACTTCAAAGTTAATTCAATTTTGTTCCTAGCTTGAAGTTCAAGATGCTATATTTCAAATGCTTTGGACAAAAGGTCATTGATAACTCTAAACTACACAAAGAAATTTTGGGCTTTATATGTACTTTTCTGCTCCTTTTAGTGGAATTATCACAACTGTCCATTATCTGTATATCCTCAGATGCAGTAGGTTGTGGTTTCCGCTTCCTTTGAACATTTTCTCCAAGATCACGCTTGATCAGCTCTTCAACATGAGGAGGAACATTTGGGCAGGGTTTTGCTTCCTTGCCAATTCTTGCTAGGTGGCACTTTATATGATGTACCCCAGAACCACCATTGTATCTTCTTCCACAATAGTTACATACAAGCACAGTTCCACGTCTTCCACGTTTTGCATCTTGCACTATAGTACAGTGTTTCCAACTAATATCACGAGCCATCTTTTTATTCCTAGAATGGATTAAGCATGTAGTCCAGCATTTGGCAAACCAACTATTGAGAAAAATGAAAATAATGTCAGTGAGAATTTTAATATTAATGAATAAGAAATTAATTAATAGATCAAAAATGATTTTATCAAACGAGAAAGGTACAAAGATTACAATGTATATAATACAAGAAATACAAAAATTTCTAGAGGTCTTATTAGGGGTGCTGTTGTAAGACCAAATGATGTGGGGTTTTGGCCTATTTAGCCCCTGTTATGTTTTATTTCATTTATATGGCTTATATGGGCCTTACTTATTATGTACTCTGTTTTCTTGCCGCCTCCTAGTGAGGGCAAGCTATGTATTTTCATGTTAATCTTTGAAATCTCCCATATAAATGTCATTTTGGGGCTGGACAGATTATGTTCTGCTGCTCCTTTCTTTGTTCTCTTGTTCTTCTTCAGTTCTTCCTCTTCTTTTCTCTTCTTTTCTCTTAAAATTCCATATGACTGTTCCTGCCAACAGTCAAGTGCTCCTATTTTACTGTTGGGAAGCTTGGTAAAAAACCCTAGATCTGCTTGTGGTTTACTGAAGCTCCTTTTAGGGTTTCTTTATTTGTTGGAAAAGATACAGGGAAACCAAGAACAGTTCAGGAGAATTTTATAGCATAGTTTTCAAGGCGCCAAGGCGAGGTTAGGGGACAGGGTGGCACCTTGTCGCCTAGACGATGGATTTTTTTAAGTAAAACCATATATCCTAGGGTAGTTCCCTAGGTTCCATAACCATCTTTCCTTAACAATTATTCATAATTTTCATAAGAGAAGTATAAATTTCATGTTTAAGTCTAGAAAATCAACAATTTATGAGAAGAAAAAGAACAAAGGAAAGAAAATTCAAAAAAAATAGGGGCTGAACCCCTACTTTTCTTATAGGAAAGAAGAAAAAAAAAGGTAGAAGAAGAAGATGTGGAAGAAGAAAATGTGTTGATTAAACAAAATTTTAGTTCTTCCCTTGCTTATTGGTTCAGGTTTTGAAATTTTTGAGCGTTCAATCAAGTATCAAAATTTCAATACAATACGCCCCATATCGGGTGAATTGTATTGTATCTTTGGGGTCCCAATACCTGTTTACAAGTGCTTTCGGGGACCCATTTTTTTAAATAATATATATATATATTTAAAAATGAAATGAAAACCAAAGAAATAAAAAAATATAGGGGGAGTATCGTTATAAGTACCGATACACCTCTGCCAATACATAGAGGTGTATCGATACTTTGAACCATGGGTTCAATACAGCAGTTAGCAATGTTTATGTTGATTAAACCCTAACAAAATAAGAAAATAATAAAAATAAATTAGTATATAAACACATAAAATAAATATTCTAGCTTAATAATGTCTATTTTATAATTATAATGTCAAAAAATTAAAAATATAAAAGTATTTTATAACCCAGTGCACAAAACTGCTTGGCAACTGGGTGAGGCAAGCCTCCAAGGGTGCCTTGTAGCCTAGGCGTCGCCTTGACAACTATGTTTTATAGATAAGCTTTGAGTAGTCTTTGAACTACTAGAGTGACCTATAAACGGCGGGTCTAGCAGTTATCAGGAACAGTTCATGAGAAATTTATAGATCCATTGAGTGGGAGATTCAAGTTTCTGTGTAGGTTCTTGTTTAACCAAAAGAGAGCACTTGGTTTTGGCTTGTTTCTCTTGCATCTAGAGTTGAGTTTTCTGTGGATTTGTGAAGCACAGCTACTTGCTCCATTTTCTCCCTGAGGGTTTCTACAACATAGAGAACCCTAGCTTTCTCACCCTTCAAATTACATTTACAAATGTTAGGTTGGAATTGGATGAATACAACTTCAAGGAATGGTCTATTTCAACAAAACTTCACATTACAAATTGTGGAATATTGGGATATATCAATGAACAGGTCAAAAAACCTATGTTGGAGGCACCCACATATGGGAGTTGGTGTAGGGAAAATGCACTTGTCATGTCATGGCTGCCGTCTTCCATGACACCTAAGATTGCTAGGATAGTTCAGCACTATCCTACTACACAAAAGATTTGGGAAAAACTATCTGACAAATATGGACAAAGAAAGAGCAATGCAAGGGTTTATAGGTTGACCCAAGATATTGCAGATTTCAATCAAGGGAATATGTTTTTTTTATGAATGAATTTTTTTTGTTTTATTTTTTGGCTTTTTTTTTTTTTGCTTCATGGGGCTACACAACGGGGGTAGCCCACCCCCCTCCCATAACACCCTAACAGATAAGAGTTACAAGCAATAGTAGGAGAGGCACAGGATGCAACCATTCCTTTAACATTGATCACAGATTCTCAAATTCCACTGGAACATGAATTATAAAGTAGCCCAAAATAAAGAATCCCAAGAAACCCCTTGTTTAGAAAGTGAATCAACCATCGCATTTGCTGATTGCCCACCCACTGAACTCTGTCATATTCATTGTTATCCATTTAACTTTTTTAAGGAGGTCTCTACAGCCGCAGACCACAGAATCCAGATTCAGCAGCCACCCCACAACCACCTGAGAATCACCTTCAATAAGCAAATGCACTATCCCTAGCTGGTTTGCAACCTGGATTCCTTGTACAACAACTAGTAACTCAGACCTTGTAGAGTCTCCTAATCCCACCAGGCCTAAAAATAAAGATATGATGCTGCTGTCCTTATTTCTCAGAACTCCTCCTATGCCCAAACATCCTGAGTTACCTTGGCTACTCCCATCAAAGTTCAGCTTAATATCATCATCCTAAGGCAGCATCCACTCCACCATAATTCTAGTCTTCTTGGTAGATGTATTAGCCACTGCTAACCAGCTCCTCCAAAGATCATCAAAAAATAAGTGTCAAAAAGACTTAAGGTTTTCAGCCACTGAATTGCCCTTATCAAAACACAATCCTTAACCCCCTAATTGGTGTATTCTTTACAAAGCAAATGGTGAGGATTGCTTCCACTTACTAATTTCCTGCAATTTCGCTGTAACCATTTGGGTTTGGATTTTTGCCTTGTTGGGATGTAGGTGGAACCAACCTGCAAATATAGGCCTACTCTTTGATCCATCAACTTTTGTGTGGCCCAACAAAAGAGGGAGAATTATGTGGAGATGTATTAGAGATGCAGCAATTTGGACAATTTGGGAAGAAAGGAATGCAAGGATTTTCCAAGAAAAGGGATGAAGTCTTTTACTTATCAAAGAGTGTATCCTAACAAGGGCAATTCACTGGATAAAAACTTTGGATCCTTTCCAGTTGTTTTCTTTTTATGACCTTTGGAGGAACTGGTTAGCAGTGGCCAAGGTTTAAAAATGTCAACGTCGGTGGAAATGTTGGCCATCCAAATATAAGAAACATGTCAGAAAAATGTCGGAAATATCGTCTGAAAATATTATAAAAATTATAGGCATGGTGGAAACATTGTAAATATGGAAAATATAGAATGATCTTTTATGAAATGATAAAAGAAGCAAAGGCACACCCTTTTAAATTTTATCTTGTTCCAAATCACTAAACAAAGCTAAGAAACTAAGGTTATAGACAAAAGAATATGTTTTGAAGTTGCCAATGTAAACCATTCAGAGCTAAGAAACGCGGTTGTAATAGATCAACTAAATAATCTACTACACATACAAAAACTACTATTAAATTTCATGTTTGAAATGAATATTGAGCTAGCTCGAAGTGGTCATCATGTAAGTTAGGTCAACAATAACTTGTTACTTCACATGTCTACAATATTGTCACCAACTTATGTTATAATACTATCTCTTGTACTCCACATAGTACCGGTAGTGTTCACTAGAGAATGTGTCGATTCTAGTAAATTTTCATGTTGCTACCCATGGAAATGGAAATGGAAATATATCATGGAAACTATCTCTTGTACTCCACATAATTCTGGTAGTGTTCATTGGGAAAATATCGATTCTGGTAAAATTTCGTGTCGCTACCCATGGAAATGGAAATATGCCGTGGAAATATTAGGGAAATTAAGGACATTTTTAACCATGGCAATGGCAAATTGCTCCTCTAGGAAGGAAAAAGATCATTTCCTCTTGGACCCCACCACCTGACAATTGGGTAAAGTTGAATTTTGACAGAAGCGCCAAGGAAACCCTGGCCCCTCAAGCATAGGAGGAGTATTGAGAGATAAGGACAGCAACATCTTAGCTTTATACTCTGGTCCAGTGGGAGTAGGAGCCTCGGTTAGAGCTGAACTATTGACGGCTCTACAAGGCATTCAAATAGAAAACCATTTAGGAGTTGAGCATCTTCTAATTGAAGGAGATTCTAAGATTGTTGTCGGCTGGTTAGCAGATCCAGAATCAGTCATTTGGTGCTACAAGGATTATCTAAAAAAGGCAAGTTGGTTAACAAATAACATGACTATTAGCCCACTTTGCGTGAAAAGGTCAACGAATGCTTTGGCTGATCATCTTGCTAAATAGGGGGTATTGAGGGAACATCTGTACTAGGCAACATTGTAATGTATTTGGCATAGTTTTTACACTCACTCAAACTCAAGGGAGGTTGCACCTCGTGCCTCTCTTTGGGGTTCTTGTAACATTTCTAATATATCATTAATGTAAAGAGACTGGGTCGAATGAGCCCTAACAGCTGCTTGTGTGATATCCTTTATTTTCATCTTTTATTTTATGTTGATGGGCCTCACTTAATGGGCCTGTTATTTGTTCTTGTTTTATTTTCTTTATGTAATTGCCAAGCTGGCCGCCCACTTAAGGGCATACTTGTCATCATTAGTTTTTAGAGATTAATAAAATAGGGTTAGAGGATAAGGGTGAATTATTCGACTTATTCTTCTCCTACCTCTTCTCTTCGATTTGCACTGTTAATTACTGATTTTAAACCTGATATTAGAAGACTGATTCACATCTTGGTATCAGAGCGGGTACAGTTCTTCTTTCTTCTTTTTCTTCGTTCCTGTACACTCTAAAATCAAGAGAGTGTATGGAGAGATAGGTTCTCTATAGTATAGAGAATCACTTGCCTAGTTGGTAGAAGGGTTTGGAGATTTAAGTTCTGGCCGAATTTTGCCAAGAAATGATGATGTTTTGCTGCTGCCCGAAACCCTAGCCAACTAGAGATTTTCGAGGTTACCAGGAAAGGTGAAGCTTGGGTGTGGCACTCTGGGCTTGGAAGAGTTTGGGTCAGTCTGGTTGGTGCAGCACCATCTTCTCTCTTCCTTCCATCTGTTGGACGAAGCAAAACCCTAGTTTTTCAAGCACCCTATTTCTGGTTTGACTTCAAGTAAGTTTGCATAGTTAAAATTTCAGTTCTTTGATTTCCGTTTGATTAATGGAGACATACGGAAGTGAGTTCAAGCAGGTGYCGGTTTCTGGACCTACTCCAGTAGATTCCATTTTGACTGGTGTTACCACGATTAAGCTAGATGAGACGAACTATCTTGTCTGAGCACAGTCTATAAAAATTTATGTTTGTAGTAGAGGAAAACTCGAGTATCTCACAGGCAGTAAGGTGAAACCCGAAGAGACAGATCATGAATTTGAGAGATGGATGCAAGAGAACTATACCATTATAGGATGGTTAGTTAACTCTATGCAACCTCATATAAGCCAGCACTATCTCTGGATGTCTTCTGCTAAGGAGATATGGGACAGTGTAAATGAGACTTATTCATAGAAACTGAATGTAGCCCGAGCGTACAAATTGAAAAGTGATGTGAAGAACCTGAGATAGGGGGAGAAGAGTGTAGCAATCTACTACTCTATACTAAAATCCCTATGGCAAGAAATTGATGTTATGGAAATTGTGGTATGGGAGAGTAAAAAGGATGTTGAAATGTACAGAAAGTTGGTGGAGAGAAATAGGGTGTTCGATTTTCTCACTGGACTCAACCCTGAGTTTGATATTATCAGACAGAATATTTTGGCCAGAGATGAGGTTACTCTATCACAGGCATATGCCATGATAAGTAGTGAAGAAAGTAGACGACAAGTTCAGTTGCAGAGTCCACCTACAGAACACTTTGCACATGCAGGAATGAAATCTAAGGGGCCTACTGTAAAGGGGGGGCAGGTGTGTGAATATTGCAAGAAACTACGGCATACCAAGGACACCTGCTGGAAACTTCATCCCGGACTACTCCCTGAGAGGTTTAAGAACAATCCTAAGAAGGGCAGTCAAGCGGGAAAACTCAAGACTACTAAGGCTGCTATAGTACCTGAAGGGGGAAGTAAGGAGAGTGAGAAAACATCAACCATGAGCAGTCGGTTGCAATGAAGTTAGACTTTGAGAAGTATGGGAGGCTCCTAAATCACCTGGAAACTACAGTTTCTTCAGCCCACCCTTCCAACAGTACATCCTCTTCATCGGCTTTTGCTCACTCAGGTACATATGCCTCAGCAAATCATGCTTCAGTTTCAGGTAATCATAAACTCCCTTGGATTATAGATTCCGATGCATCAGACCATATGAAGACCTCTGACACTTGCCCCC